>OY747711.1:19291413-19311413 GCA_963556495.2 Valencia hispanica
ATGTAAGTAGGTGTGGTTACTACACTGGTATGTATGCTAGGAAGTTCCTCTGAAGTCTTTCTGTGAGTTTTGCATTTGTGATTGTTGTCAAAGAGCCTATGAAATCTCTTGGCAATGAACAAGTAAATTTATCTGTTCTTGATATGTAAGTTGGATTCCCAGGTTTAATTTTTAAAACATTTGGTTAAATCTTAACTGGGTAATTTTGCACTATGCAAACATTTTTCATAGCACAATTTGAGATGTATATAACATTTTTAGACTAATTGTGAAAACACGAGGTGTTCAATGCTTTGCTAGCATTTAGACCACCCAAGAATTGGACAAGCACAAAAAACACAGATATCTTATCCAACAAAGAGTTTTAAAAGTTACTAAGGTCTAATTTTATTGTAAGATTGAGTGCATTTCCGATCACAGCTTATCTACAAACCCCTAACTTTTCCAAATAAAATGAGATCTCCTGAATGAAAATGCTCATACACCTAAATTTTCTACTTTGCTCCACCTTATTCTAAAACATTATGGTGTTGTCTTGTTGGAAAATCCACAAATAACTCTGCAAACTGGTGCTTCCAGTATAAAAAATATCAATCATGCTTTTTACAAATTTATTTTTAATCTACGAGCAGGTTCATTAAGAACCTTGGATGTAAACAGGCAGAGACCCAGACAGACTGTTACTGGTTTGGCCTTTCCTTCCCAGTCCCAGGGTGTGGTGTTAAGTTTATGCAACAACAGCTCACTGCATGAACTCAGACCTCTATTCAGGAAGCCCAAGTCTGAGTCAGCCATAGAAACATCTGCCAACTGGGCTGCAGGCACTTTCAAGCATGCACAGCACACTGATTTTTGCCTATATGATGCCCTGGTGTATTAGTCAAACTCACACTAAAGCTTACTTTTTAAAATGTATTTATTCAACTTGAGTGTTAAATGTTCCATTTTTCTACACAATCAAGTTGAGCATGTTGTACTTGCAAGTAGGAAAAGCAGTGGGGTTTTCTAATTGTTGTGGCTAACTGCTATTGGCAATACAAGATGATGTGCTTTTTCTGTCTTATGCATTAAAACACTAAAAGAACATGTTCACATGTAGATATTTACAATACTATGTGTTCCTATAGTTTATTGAGAAGTGCAAACATCTACTCCTGTAACTTTGTACATGTGGCAGCCATGTTGGATATTAAGTGTAGGGTGAGTTATGACCTTTGACATTTCCAAGTTGCAATTCAGACTTTTTCTGATTTTCTAAGTTTGAATTTGTAAAGTCCATCTTCTGAATACAAGTCGAACACACCTGATCTATAGTTACCCATTTCTGTTCCTATTTTATCTTGTTCAGGGTTTCATAGCTCTGGAAACTACCCTAGCTGTTCAGATTCACAAATGCTTGTTTAAACGAGTGCTAATGATCAGTGATGTAGGTTTTAGATAAAATCTAAATGCAATTATTTTTAAATACTTGCATCAGAGACATGTTAACCATTCAGATTAAAAGAGGAACATTATGTTTGCTTTTCGTTTGCTGCCATTCTTGATGTGTATTTTCTCTGTAGTGACTCCTGCTGTTCTGGAAAGAGAATTGCAGCAAGTGTCGCTAGGTAAACAGAATTTTTAGAATCTCATCAGTCCAGCCTGGTATACTAGATGATATACTAGAACATTCTTCCGTTATTTTTGAAGAAACAACTTATGGAATGATATTGCCGACCTGCTTACAATATTATGGGTACTTCTCTGATATGCCACAAGAAGTTATGCTAAAATGTTCTCTCTTTTTGTGAATAGGGCGACTGTA
Source organism: Valencia hispanica (assembly GCA_963556495.2). Classification (NCBI taxonomy): domain Eukaryota; kingdom Metazoa; phylum Chordata; class Actinopteri; order Cyprinodontiformes; family Valenciidae; genus Valencia; species Valencia hispanica. Next base: position 19,293,218 of record OY747711.1, read on the forward strand.
GTTCAGTGGTATATTTGTCGCCTTGCGACCCAGAAATCATGGGTTTGATTCCTGCTTCCACCTGCTACATGTTGTTGTGTCCTTGGGCAAGACACTTCACCTACCCATCTACTGGTGTTGGCCAGTGCGATATGGCCTCGCTTCTGTCAGTCTGCCCCAGGGCAGTTGTGGCTATTATGGTAGCTTGCTTCCACCAGTGTGTGAATGTGAGAGTGAATGAATAATGGAGTTGTAAAGCGCTTTGAGGGTCTCGAAAAGTGCTATATAAATGCAAGCCATTCTTCTTATTATATCTTATTACAGCTGTATTTTACTGCCATACTTCTCGCATGTGGTGATTGCTCTAAGGTTAAAGTTTCCCATTTATTAACAGGCAGAAGAATTTCCTCTTTGAAAAGTGAAATTCATTTTTATAGTCTTTATTTTGCTGCTTTCTGCTGAGTTAGAGCAAGGTTGACCTGTTGCATGGCTGATTTTTTAAGATAGCCAGGTCATTTTTAATACATAGGTTCCTTCTGATGTACATTGGACCCCCACCTCTTCACAGATAAACCTATTTGCAGATTTTTCTGTGAAACATGACTCAAGTTATTTGTTTAAAGTCTTGCTATTTGGAGACTTTTTTGTATAACATATCTGAAATATTCTAAAGAAAATGCAGCTTATGAAACTTAAACAACTGCAAAGCATCCTACTTGACATGCCATTGGCTGGCATTTGCAATGCAGCCAATCCAGGAGCTTCATTAATCTAATTGACACTGATTGGCTATACACCCCAGAGCAGAAATAAGGAAGACTGTAGACGTTGGTTTCTGTCATACGGTTTCCACTCTGTGTGTTAATTATTAGAGGGGTTCTCAAGTATTCGCGGATTGTAGCTACGCATGGGGTGCCTGTGGTCCCTAACCTTACGAATAATAGGGGTCCACTGTATATATCCACGGCTCAGACAAAGCGGGGACAACCAGGTCAGCTGTTCTGGGCCCATGATGGGGAGCTATTCAGAAGACATTTTGTTTAGAGATTTGTGGCTGGTCTCTTTTTTTTTTTTTTTTTTTTGACCTGGCGATAGTTTTTCCCCCCAAATGTATTATTTATTTAAGAACTTCAATTATCAGTTTTGAAAATACTCTTTTGTATCATTCCTGCCATGAATAGTTAAATATTTAAATAAACAACAGGGACAAAGAAACAATTTGAGAAGGCAGTTGCTGTGAAACTGTATTTTACTAAATAAAAACAAACACAATGATTTGGATTTGGCATTTTAGTATCCTGTGTTAGATAATTCTTCTAATTAACAAATAGCACAATTAGCGCAGCTAGCATTGCTGATTGTAAACATCATACTCTGTTTGAATTCCTGAGAGAATGTAAGCCAAGCCTATCTCCAGAAAGCTGTCAACATTTCTAAATCCAGAATGCTCCATAACAGAGAGAGGTTGCACTCTGTTTGCTGTAAAACCTTTTTGGTGTCTACTGAAGTTGAGTCCAGGTAAAATAGCTGGTTTGATTAAAAAGTCCAGAAGGTGGACAAATTGGGGTCATGTAGCAGAAAGTTCCTTTTCGTAACTGAAGAGGTCAGATATAATGCAACCAAAATTGTAGGAGTAGGAAAGTGTAAATGAGCGCAATATCCAGCATCCACCGAAGTTTAGCTGTCTTCATCAGCATCCTGAATAAACAACGGACATGTAGAAAATAGTTATCACTTAAATAGCATCTTACACATTTTGTGCTTCCTAGGACTTCATTTTTAACCATTCACTGATACTAAAAATACTGAAAAGTGTTGTTTTTTATAAGACTTTGATGTGTTTAGGAATGGTGCTGATTGGAAAATGACTGGATTTTGGAGTTTTTGACAGGTCATCAACACGTCAGGACCATTTGAGCTGAAAATTTGACCGTTCTTGTTAAAAAAACAATCCCAAGCCCAGCACAGGTGCGCTTGATATAAACAACCATGCACGCTTGTTCGCACTCACTTCTGAAGTGAAACTAGTTAACATTAAGTGCATTATTGTGGACTGTGGGGAGGGAAAGCTGTAGTGCCCAGAGAAAAAAGGCCGGATTTGAGCTAGAGTTCTAAACCAGAAATAACCATGCAACCACACAAACCCATTAGATGGTTCTTATGAGAAATTATGAATGTTTGTGTAGCCTTGATGTGGTATGCACAGAAGGAGCAGAGAAGAGAAGAGCAAAAACTGTTTAAATGTTAAGCCTCAAACCTCCTTTCTAAAGCTCTCAGGCAAAAAATGGCAAACAACAATTAAATGTAACATAAAGGCCAATTTTGTAAATAAAAATACACAATTTCACATTTCTGATGTTAGAGACTGTATTTGCACTCCTTTTGAGCATATTGCAATTTTTGTCTCATCATGAAGTTGTTTTCATTCAACATTTATTTATGAAAAGCTTTTAAATGTGTGTTTACAACAAAGCAGTGCATCTTTTACTTGAGGACAGTATGCTTGTACTTTTTCCACCATTGTTTAACTTTCATCATAAACTTTTTAGGAAAATGAATATTATCCCCTGCTGTGTAGTTTGTACAGTCCAAATTAAACAGACAATTTTATACTTTTATAAACATGGAAACCGAACAGATCTGGCAGAAAGTACTTGGAATGTTTGGGTCCTGAGTCTAAAAAATTTGAAAACGTGAAAAAAATAACCTTTTTTAGATTAAAAAGTTTTATCCCATTTTTTATTTTTTTTACTGTTCTTAGCTTGTTTGTTCAACATTTCAGCATTTTCCCCACTAATTGTTCTAGCCAGAAACGTTTTTTTGTTTTTGTTTTTCTGCTTATCACGATGACGCCTTTCCCTTCTGCAGCACTGCCCAAGTGGGAAGGAACATTTTACTGAGGTCTGAGAAAATAAAAGGAAAACCCCAGTTTAAACCAGTGACCATGTCGTGGCACCTACCACAGGAGTCTCTCCTGTGATTGAGCGAGCGCATGTGGTTCCCAGTGGGGTCAGCTACTCAGGACCACAGCATGTAAGACGATCTGGCTGCACCTTCTGATTAGCACCACAGTTGCTGGCCCAGCATACTGACATTTACTTCTCTGCTCGTAGTGTCATTGTGGTCACATTAGCTTGAGCCATGGATTAGAAGACTCTGATATATTAGGGAAAAGATGTTGGCAGAAACTAACAGGAATAAACATTGTTTTAAAAAAAGTAGGTAAAGATTGGTGATTTATTAGTCGCCATCATTATTTTCTTTTGAGCTAATAATGTAAAATCTGAATTTCACTGGATGAATCCCGCTGCACCAGTAGAATTAACTTTTTTCTCTCTTCTATATCGGAGTGGAAATAATAAAAAAGATCAAATAAAGATTAATAACAATGAAAGGTTAGGGTCCTTAAAGGAATGTGGAGGTTGGCGGCACCAAGGTCATTTTAGATTCTTTCCATTTTAAATGTATAGCTGCTTTTCCCCCACCTGCTGCTGTACACTGACACTTACCTGGCTGAAAAATGACTGCTAGACTTTTTTGCTCACGTGTTTGGAATGAATGTTCAGACAGCTATGGTGTTAAAACTAACTTGACTCCCTTATGAGATTAGGGGGAATTTCACACCAGCCCTGTTGAGTCCGCTGTAATGGCACTCTAATTTGTTTGCCCAGAAAGTCCGGTTGTATGGGGAGATGTGAATGCGCAATCAAACTCTGATGCGGACCAAAAAAGTCTAACTCTAGTCTGCCTAAAAAACCTGGGTTTCTGCACTGTTGAAGTTAACTCTGGTCCGGCTCCATTGCATATGTGAATGCCAAGCAGGCCGGGGGACACTCCAAAAGCAGGAAGCAGACTATAGCGCAGGGCATTCTGGGTAAATATAACCAAAACAATCGGACAACAACAACTCTGCTTCGTTCTTTGCTCATGCCGAGTCCATTGCTGCAATGCATTTGTTTGGCGCATTTGCTAAAGACAACAAATCCTAAAACCACTCAAATCTGATGCCACTCAATGTTTTTGTATTTCACGGAAGTGTCCCCGTGATTAGTTCTTCTTGCTGCAGCGCCAACACAGGCAAGGAGATAAATATGTTGCTCTAAAGGTTCAGTTAGTTTGACAAAGTGCAGTGTGAAAGCAAACTGCACCAGCTAAAAAGAGCAACAATGTTACAACCGGGCTATCAGGTGTAAAAACAGCCTAACAGAGTTTTTAACATATAGTTAGCACTGGAAAGCTAAGAGCTAAATGTCTGTTTTTAGGCAGCTGACTGCAGATTGGCTACCCAAGCAGATAACCAAATTAAGTGACTAGCTTATATCAGCTGTTCTCTCCCACTATAATTAAATGACGCAATAATTTCTTAAAGCGTAACTAATGTAGTACTATAAAAGTTTTTTTTTTACTCACACTTATCCTACTATCAACGTCTTTATAAAAGCCCATTGGAAGACCTAAACATACAAAAACCTCATAATCAAGTTTAAAAAAATCAATGATCAAACAGGTCATAGCTTTGCCATTAGCAATAACAATAATGTGATTCCAAACATTAACCAATTTGATCCACAACATGCAAACAGATCTGCTTGTACCTCAGCATGTCATCTCATTAGTCTCATTAGTGTTATTAAAAAATGACTCTGGATAATTTAGCTGAATATAAAAACTACAGTCCCTAGAGCTAAGCAGCAATCATTTCTTTAACACTCTCAAACCTTACTGAAAAAAATACTAGGATTTTTTGTTGTATCATAACTGCCTGTTATGCTGATAATCTGACACGTACTGTACCTCGTTTTGTTTGTTGCATGCAGCTCATAGCAGATTTATGGATGAGGGCTTGATGGGTTTCTACACAACTGCTTGTCCTTTCCCACATGGATTTAAGGCATTTGACTGTTTTATTCATTCACTGGATACGTAACTTTGTACTTTAACACAAATCATAAATGTACTCTGTATCCTTGTGATATTTTGACTCCATTTGAAAATAGGACAACGACACACACCTCCCTTTATATTTCTCTAAATCTTCCTCTCCGTCCCCCGCAGCTACCTTCACCCCATTCCCCGTGAACTTTTTTTCTGATTTATTAAGCTTATTTCTCCCGATGTGCGTCAGAGCCAGCCAGGAGTCTCGTGAGGCATTGCACACTTAAAGAGCTGTGCCTTGTGTCTGGACAGTGTCAGACTGTATCGCCCTCTTCCAACTCCTGACTCCTATCCCACTCCTACTCCTTAGTTTATTTGCCTCATACGTCTGCAGCCACAAGATTGCTTTAGCGACACACCCTCAGACACATTTAGTGCAGTTGATCTGTCATTTGTGCATCAAATTATTTTGGAGGAAACAAATCAAACTGCTTTGCTTTAAGTATTCCTACATCCTGAACATTTTTGGATTTTATGATGTTACATCAGAAAGTTAAATATATTTTATTTGAATGTTATGAGATAGACGTGTTTCAGGCACGTCTCACCGGGAGGAGGCCCAGGGGAAGGCCCAGGACACGGTGGAGGGACTATGTTTCTCGGCTGGCCTAGGAGCGCCTTGGGGTTCCTCCCGAGGTGCTGGAACAAGTGGCTGGGGAGAGGGAAGTCTGGGTCTCTTTGCTTAGGCTGCTGCCCCCGCGACCCGACCCCGGATAAGCGGAAGAAAATGGATGGATGGATGGATGGATGGAGATAGAAAAAGACAAAAGCATAAAATAAAACATAAATAAAAAGGTTTTCCTATTTTGCCAAAGAAAAAAAGGAACATACATGTGTTCTCAGCCTCCTTTACTCTAAAACCCTAAAATAAAGTTTTTTTTAAAATGACATGAGACCAAAATTGTGCTTTTAGCTAACATGCAAATGTTATGTGTAGCAGCAAACTAACAGTGCACATTACCCTAATCACAATCCCACCCCCCAAAAAATGATGGTGGTGGCAGTATCATGCTGTGGGGAGGGTTTTCTACAGCAGGAACAGGGAAGCTGGTCTGTCAAAGTTGATCGGAAAATGGATGGCTATAAAGCAAAGGCAACTCTGGAAGAAAACCTGTTAGAGGCTGCAAAAGACGGCTTGCAGCAGGACAATGAGCCTAAACGTACATCCAGACCTAACATGAAATTATTTCATTTAAAGCGTTTAGGATGGCCCAGTCAAATTTTAGACCTAAATCTTATTTAAAATCTGTGAAAAGTCTTGACAATCAATTCTCACAGACAATCCATCCATTCTGACTGAACATTAGCCTTTCTTTTTTGTTTTTTTGCAAACAATATCAAAAATGTTAGTATGTAGGTGTAAATAGCTGGTAGATAGATAGCCCAAAACACTTGCTTCAAGTAATTCTACCATTTTTGTTTCTCTCAGGGCTCTGAATACAAATGTATACCACACTTTTCAGATTTTTATTAGTAAAAACTGAAAAACTGTAATTTTCTTCTTCTTATTTGCTATTTTGTGTTGGTCTGTTACTGTACACTAAAGTCCTAATGAAATGCACAGGAGTTTCTGGTAATAAGGTGACAAAATATAGAAGTTTAAGTAACTTGAGTACTTTTTCAAGACACTATAGTGCTAATGTAAAGCTCATCTTATTCGAAGGTTATTCATCTGGCGTGTTTTTGAAAAAAGAAGAAGAATTTGTTTGGAATGAAAAGAAATTTATGCAGTCTGCTTTGTAATCCTGCTCATCAGTCATATGTCACTCATAGAGTACTTTTCATAAAGTTAAATGTAACACAAATCTAAAACTAGAGGGAAAAAGAGCATGCAGTCAAACGCCCCACCAAAGAATGCAAAACTGATATTATAATAATCAATGTCAACTAGAATAGTGTCATATACGAGGTGCAAAGTGTGGTGCATTTGGTAGCACAGTTGCCTTGCAGCAAGAAGGCCTGTGTTCAAATCCCAGCCTGGGGTCTCAAAGTCAGAAACATCATAAAACGATAACGGGAAAAAATATCCGCTTTAAATATTAGACAAATATATCTAAAACAAAAAAATATATTATTTCATATATGATTTAGGATTAAGAAATGTGAATTCTAAAGAAAAATAGAATCAAACAAATAACAGCTAAAATTTGTTAAACAGATAATAAAATAATGTAAATAAATAAAACAGAAAGAATTGGAGAAGCTCACTTACAAGCCGGGGTAATAAAATCTTTTTTTTTTCTTCAAATAATTTTTTTAAAAATTTGTTGTTAAAAAACCTTAGGCGTCTTCATGACTTGTAAGTTATTAATACTTTTAAAGGCTAATAAAACCATATATCAATATCAAAGGTAGACAATGTAAACTTCAAAATAGTGTCATATGAGCTCACTTTCTGGTCCTACACCTCAATTTGGTAGCAACTGTTCTGGAGCTATGATCTATTTGAATTGAGTGCAACAGGCATGTTGGAAAAGCTTGATTTTAGCATCTCTGCATTAGACTGAGAAAAATGATCAAACTTTGTTTCTGTTCTTCAGATGATAAAAAGCAATCCTTATACATTTTGAATGGGATGTGAAAAATAAATTCAACTGTGATTAATTGACACCTAAATCTTTTTTTTAAACTTGATCTGAAGGGGTCATTGCCACTGATTGAAGTTCTTCCTCCGAAGGTGTGAGCCCATAACTAAGACTTCAGTTTTGTCTTGTGTGTCCCTCGTGCGCAGTTTTACTGTGCACAAGCGCCTGTACCTTGATATCTGCAGTACTTCACTTTACATGTGTGTGTGTGTGCTGGCAGGACACATGCCTTCCAGCTGCATGTTCTGCTGTGAGTTATAGCAAAGGTTGAGTCTGCACTGATACAGCTGATAACCAGGCGTTCCGTGAGAAAGCGTCATAACAACAATCATGGCTGTGTGAACAAAACAGTGATATATTATCTAATAGCACATATGATAGGAGTCCAACTTAATTTAAAACATGTTTTCAGCATTGCTGTTGGATTTGGTTTTCTTATTGAGACTCACAAACACAAATCTTAATTTTAATATAATCATTTCAAAAAACTATTCTTGCCAGGTCTTAAAATTCAATCCATGCAACCACAGATAAAAATTTGACACTTTATTATCCAGTGAGCTGAAGAACAGCCTTTAGCAAAAACAGTTTTAATTTCTTGTCTTTCTGATTTTAGCTCATAGCTCCCAAAATTATTCCTTGAGTTTTTTTTAGGTTCCATTGCAGTATTTCAATCAGTCTGAAATCTGGACTTTGACTGTAAGAACATAGAACTTTTTCATTTTTTTTTTTCAGCAATAATTTCATCACCACGAGTTCCTTTGTAGAGCAACGTATTTTAAAGGTTAATGTAATGCTATGTGTCTCACAGCTGGAGCTTGGCTAAAACTGGATCATGGAGAGCCTTTAAAATACGTTGCTCTACAAAGGAACTCGTGGTGACTAAATTAGGGCTGGGTGATATATAGTCTTGAAATTTTATCATAAAAGTTGCAAAAGTGATTTTTGGAAATGTACAGTAAAAAAAGAGAGGTTTCATCAAGCAAGGGTTATTTTATATCTTTCAATTTAGCTGACCCATTTAACTATATAACAGTGTAATGTGCTGACCAGCAGCAAATTAAACAGCAAAAAAAGAGACATCATTAGGTTAAAAAAGGCATTAAATTATTTAATTAAAATCCATAGTAAAAGTATTATGTTCCTGCCTAATATAATTTTTTTTATAGTTATGTAGTTTTAAATTGCAACTTGTCAGGACTCTTTCACCCAGTAAGATTTTATCGCAGATTCATATTGTAAATGTTACCAAATGGCAAACAATGAAAGAAAGAATAGAATAGACATTTCCTTTACTGTCACACACTACTGAATATTAAATATAAAGAAACAGAATTGAGAATACTACACTGATTACCTTCTATCAAAAATAAGCCTTGCCCGGAAAGGCATCTAAACTTGGCCAAACAATATGTGACGATCTGAATATTTCAGTCATTCTATCCAACTAGTGATTGCTGCTGTGACATTCTGTGGAGTTATTCAAAGTCTTTGAAAGTCTGTGTCTTGCAGGATGATCTATATACTGCATGTTTTGCTACTTTTGTCTCTTTGTGTCTAGTTGTACTCTGCAGTGTTTCTTCAAGCACTGAAACAAGTTATTTTTTCTACACACTTAGCACCCACATATCACATCAGGAGCCTATGATAAGAGCATTGCTACTCAGCATTTTGAATGAGCTCATGAATCTGGTAAGATATTTAAAAAGGTCTCCAATGAATTGAAAAATCAATCATTCCACTGTCATGCCCAAGTCAAAAAAGTCACCCTAAAGGCAGACTGCACGATGCTAAAATAAGTCTCTAAAAGCCTTTATTTGTCATTCCAGTACAATCAGAAAGAGATTGCACAAGTTTGAATTCCATAGCTGGGCAAGGAGAAAACTTTTTTTCTTGCTTTGTCAGAAACACGCAAATGTTAGGCTGACGGTTACCAGTGAGAACATGGGGGAAAAAACTGTTTCTGTTCTTTGGACAGATTAATCTAAAAATTGATTATTTTGACAACAGAACTGAGGGCATGTTTTGCATAAACCAAAAACAGCATTACAAGAAAAGAAATGTATACTAGCTGTGAAGCATGGAGGTGGAAGTTTCATGATTTGTGGATGCTTTGCTGCAGCAGAGCCTTGCCAGCTCACCATGAACCCTTATCAAATCAAAGGGTACTGGAGGAAAATGTGAGACCATCTGTAAAAATATAAAAACTGGACCCTGCAGCAGGACAATAACCCGAAACATGCCAATAAATCCACCAAGGATTGGTTGAGAGTTGAGAAATAGAAGTCATGGCCTACACACACACCAGGCCTGACTTGGGATGAACATCCTGAAACACTCAGCCCTGGGGATATTGGCATTTGGGCTCAGGATTTTCCACCTATAAACATTCTTTCTCGCTACAAAATGTTGCAGTTCAAATCATTTGCAAATGGGCTTATAAACCCTTTCTGAATGATGGGCAGCAACAGTTGCTTCCCTAAAGTCATTGTTGTGCTGACACAAGTTTGTGTTATAGTTTGACTTTCACTTCTTGTGAATCTTTGATATCTCACAAACTCAGACTGCTTTTTTATTTGGGCTCAATAACTGCTGATTAAATGACAGTGAATGAATCAGGTGTTTGTTTTAATTCTTGTCTCAGGAACATATTAAAACTTAGAGTAGTTGTTCTGCTTGACCTTTCAGTGCATTTGCACATATGTACAAACACGATGGTTTCTGATTGTGTTGTGACTAATTTTCTCATTGATGGTTTGACAATTGTTTTTTTCACTGTCAAGAAAGACTGTTAACAGTAGCACTTAGCAAGCTCTCAAGAACCTAATTGGTTTTTAAGCACATGCGGGCCCTCCTTTATCGTCATACCTGTGTTGTGGGGCTCCTGTCCCTAGAGATGCTGCTTTACAGGAAACATAAGTGAGCTAGTGTAATTAACTGTCAAGGGTGGTTAGATCATAACATAAAAGATGACCCATCCTCGTTAGACCTCATGCAACAATAGTTTACAAATTATCAGTAATTTATTTATGAGATTGTTATCTTACAAGAAACTTTTAACATTGATGGAGATTGGTGTAGCTTCAGGGTGAACTAATGCATAAAACAGCAAACAAAAAGGAACTATATAAGGGTTAACCAACTTACCTACGAAAAATAAACCGACTGACAAAAACTTACATCACTAAATAAAGATAAACGGGAGAAAATTGGGTACTAAAAATAAAAGGCAGTTCACCCGTACAAACTCCTCTGTCTAGCATTATGTTTTTACACACGATCATAAGGCTCTGAACAAACGAAAGGTGTGGCTGGCTTGGATGAGCTGAGGAATGGATGACAGAAATCCGCAGCAGCGTCACTTTACACATCCGTTCCTCTTAGGTAACCAATCCGGATTTACCATCTTCAGAACACCACCAATCATGGAAGGGCAACTGCATTGTAAAATTTGCATGTTAAATTTGACATATTGCAGCACCTACAACTGCAGTCATAACAGCTAGCCTGACTGTTCGAGGTTTTAGATGAAACCTGGTGCCTGGAACACAGAGTGTTTCTGATTACATGTTTAAGGATTCACTCAGGATTGCAGTCCGGAATTCTTTTATGTATGAAGTATTTTATGTGATAGACCAACATAAGTACTATTTAAGGGCGGGCAAGGAGCGCATTAATCAGAGATGTAGGCAAGGAAGTTCTGGAGGAGCTGTCCATAGCTTAGTTGGAATAATAATTTGAAAACGACAGCTGTTAGTCTTGCAGTACATAAATCTAGCCTTAATGGATGAGTGATGAGAAGAAATTCATTGCTGAAAGAGAGCCAGTAGTCCCACTCATAGTTTGCACAAACCAGAAAGGAGAAATGGTTGGTGGGAAGATGGATTGAGCTTAATAGAGAGGGGGAAAAAAACCTTAGAGGCTGCAAAAGACTTGAGACTGTGGCAGAGCTTCAACTTCCAACAGGACAATGACCCTAAATATTCAGCCTGACAGCAACAGATATGGGCTTTTGCAACGAATAGAAATAATTGTTCAATTTTGAGTTAGTATTTTGGTATATTCTGGTTTGCAAATATTCGTGTGAAGGCTCCACGTGCGATGTGTGGTGTTGCTTTGAAATGCCAGCATGAGCAAAAATGTTAAAAAGAAGAGTGGAGCTGTGGCCAAACATCACCCTGTCAAGTATGAATTGACACATGTTCGGTACAAAACAGCCCGCAGTAGACAGTGCCAACAGGCAAAGAAAAAATAGAAACTGCAAAGTTATAGAATGAGGGAATGATTAAATGACCAGCACACACAGCGACAGCAGTGCTTAGTAAACAAAAATGTTGAGTCACTTTTTTTGTGTGGGAACACTCTAGATTTTAAGATACAGATGTGGATCAAAAACAGACAAGCAAAACAACAAATCTGTTTTAACTGCCTAAAATTTAAACATGGAGGGATCTTTTACAAACTGGTACAGAAAGAGAAAGGGGAATGCAAAAATGTAAATAAATAAAGAGGATCTCACTAAAATATGGCCAAATTTGTTTAGTAGAAAAGTCTTTCATTATTAGTCGTGACAATTATTTCTGTTTATTTTTTTATGTTTATAACATATTTTTTAATTTTTGTTAGATTTAGATTTTTCTCCAGAAATGTTTAAATATTATTGATGATAGATTTAATATAATTTAATATAATATCCCACATTTGCATAAATAATGTGTCAGTTATTTTAAGGGAAGAGTTAGCAAGACGGTGTTGGGATTAAAAAAGAAATGTTTTACCCAGATCTCCTGTAGGTGTAACAGATACGTTATTTTCCAATCTGAGTGGCTTTAAGTAACAGTGATTACTTATTTACCTAAATAATCTTAATTGTAATGGTTTCTGTAATTGAGAAGCCTCACAGTGAAGCTTTTTATAAAAAACATGTTTTGCCCTAAATTCAATGAAAAATCTGTGTCAAGACTTGAAAGCAGTTGTTCAGTCACTCACTGGGAGCTATTTTGTAAAGAACAATGCGCAAAACTTTCTCATCATATTATAGGATTTTATTTATCAAGGTAAACGGGTTGGAAAACATATGCCAGAAAAATTTTGCAAATTGAAGAAAAAATGTTTGCACCATTTTCCTTCCACCTCTCAATTATGCAATACTTTGTGTTGGTTTGTCATTAGTGTTTGAAATGTGAGAACACGTGATAAAGTCTGAAAGCCATGAATACTGTTAGAATCTGTCGGTCAGGGGTAAACTGCTCTCAATTCAAGAACCAGCAGATGTTTACATGTTGTTGCTGTTTTTTTCCCAGGCTTGACAGATGAGAAAGTGAAGGCCTACCTCTCGCTGCACCCACAGATGCTGGATGAATTTGTGTTGGAGAGCGTGAGTGCTGAGACGTTGGACAGATGGCTGAAGAGGAAGACCAGCAGCAGGCCTGCAGGTACAGCCGTCCCACACACAGAACGACATATGCGGAGACGCTGGCTGCAGCTCTCGGGATCACCGTAACATTTTGATTGGATCAACAGATTTTGCTCGGCTTCACTGACGCACAGTTGTAATTTCTGTAAAATATTGCTTGGTTGGAGTGTTGCACTTTTGACTCAGTAAGCGGCACATGGGTTCCCATTTATTCAGGCACAGATACCTTTCAGCAGAGCTGAAGGTGGAGGGAGGCACTGCAGGTCTTATTAATTATCCTGATCTTCTGCAGCTCAAACACCTCAACTTCACTTGTGGCTTCTTTTAATTGTGGGAGTATGTGATACACAGAAGACCGGGAGAAGAAACGGGGCCTGTCGGAGCTTTACGGGTCATTGGATGTGTTTGAGCGGGCCGAATGGAGTTTGTGCCGCGTGCTCCACACACAGCAGACCGTTTCTCAGACCGACCACATCTATCAAGGGCCCATAGAGCTGGCACTCTGCCTAGTCGAGCTGCTGACGTCAGATGCGACCTCCAGAGACATGCAGCCTACTGAAGGAGGCCCAGAGGAGGGGCGGGGACAGTCGTGGTGGTGAGGAGGTTGTGCTAGCTCGGGGCGTGGGCTGTGCTGGAGGAGGAAACTGGCATAGGACAGATTTGTCACATTTTGGAGCTGCCTTCTTCATGAGGTATTCCATGTTTGTTGCCGCCATGTAGGGAGACTGGTGTTTAGAGTCTGGGAATCGGTTTTTAATAGTTTCCTGTACGCTGCATGCGTGCGTGTTTAGTTTGAGTGATACCAAACGGAGACATTCATGTTAGTAACTCTTGCTGTCGCCTAGGTTCAGGACTGCAATTTATTTCAGACCTGAGGAGACCTGTGCAAATCAGTCTGCTGATTTACAAAATATTTAACTGCATGACAGAAACTTTTCTTAAGGTTTAAACAGTTTAAACTGTATATATATATATATATATATATATATATATATATATATATATATATATATATATATATATATATATATATATATATATATATATATATATATATATATATATATATGTATGTTCTTAAATGTGGTCCATGACTTCTACCTATAGCTTTTTTTTTTCAACTTATTTAATTTTATAATTCATTAAAAATCACAAATTACTTTTCAAAACATAGGGAATATTATTTTGTTTTTCTTCTTTTGAACAATAAACGTGCATTTAAAAAAATAAATATTATATTTTTTGCATACCACAAAATAAATTGGAGATTTGCACTTTAAAGCATGAAACGTGTCAAAGGTGTCGCCCCCAGCATGACAAAAAGTAAATGAAGCTCCTATGATTCATGGGTTTGCACAAAGAAAAGCAAATTATTTTTAAATGGCAAATAAAAATACACTGAACTGGAAAGAAAAGCAAACATGATTCATGAGTGCAACAAAAAAAGAAGAATGTTTCTGTAGAAAATTTGATTTCAAATATATTTTTGGAAACTGCAATATTTCCATGTAACTTAAAAAACGTTTCTCTGCTATAAATTGAATTCTTTTGGTTAGATACAAACATTATCCACACAATTATAAGTGGTTAAAACAGGATGAAGAAAAATGTATTAGTTCGCCTCCACAAAGTCTGCACATTAACATGTGCAAACATAAAGTTATTCAATCAGATGGACCTATGAAAGTTTCCATAAACACTTATTAGGGAAAATGTAGCAAACAGACAACTTGTCAGATTTCATACAGGGCATTCAACAGCTTTGTCTTTACTCGGCTCATCAGTAGCATCAGATGCTCATCCACGGTGCTGTTAAACCTTACAGAACATCCAACCCATTCTCCTCACCTAACTTGAATTGCTTCTGTGATTTAAACGACTTTGGTCTTTGGAAACCTTGAAAAACTTTTACACAACACTGCTGATTTAACAGTGAAGCAGGCAGTTTATCCTACAAGTTTGTTTTAAAAGTGTCGTTCAGACAGAGCCGACCAATGTGAGAAGCCAAGCAGGACTAACGTGCAGAATGCAGAGAGCCAGACGAGTACTCCTGCAGATTCAGACACTGCAGTTTGGAGGAAAACTTTGAGAACTTTTGTTAAAAGGTTTAGGCAATAAAAAAAAAGACATAAATGAAAAATATGCAACAAAAAATATTAATGTCAACATATTCTTGCATTGTAGGAATATATGATTTACACAAAATTAATAATTAGTCAAGTGATTTCAATAAATAGTCTAATCAACTTTATTTGGATAAAGGTACAATTATTGATGTATAGTAATAAGAAGAGAAAACAAATAAACAATAAAAATAAAACATTAAACATTTTATTTAGGGAAGTCTGGGTCTCTTTGCTTAAGCTGCTGCCCCCGCGATCCAACTCCGCATAAGTGGAAGACAATAAATGAATGGATGAGATTATTTTATTTATTTTATTAATTAGATTGTTAAAATGGCAATTTAAGTTGTAGGAAAGTGAAAAACACTCAGAGTAAAAATAATCTTAACAGTTTTAAACGAAATCTTTAGAAAAATACAACTATTAGCTAGCCGTTTAAGTCCTATCACCACATAACGGCTTAGTAAATGCTTGTTATTACCAACATGAAAGCCGATATTTGTAATGTTTTTTGTCGGTGTAGATTCTCAGTCAACTAGGACATGATATTCTTAAGAGTTTACTGTAAATGAAGGCAACTGGACTGTTCTTCGTCTCTCATCCAAAAGGCTTCTTCAGTTCTGAAAACTGGCTTGGGAGTATCAGATTTATAAGTCTAAGGCCCTGTCTACATTAAGCTGTTTAAGTGCTTAAACGAATAAACATTTAGTCTATACCCCATCTCAGCCACACTAACCCATCGTTTAATGTTACCCACCCCTGATATTTTTTTACACTGGTAAGTGGGCCGTCTATTTCTTAAATCTCCGGCTCTTTGATTGGTGTGGATTCGTTAAGCATTTAGGAACTGAGTTTGGTAAGGAAGGGATGTCAGAAAACACGCGCCACAGCCAGCTTAATAACAACCAGTGACCACTCAGAGGTAAACAAAGAAATCTCTCTGTTTGTGAACAGCCCTTTTTGGTGATTTTGCCCAACAATAATTTTGAAATCAACACATTTTAAACATCTCACCCGAAGTTGTTGTTATTCACAGCATTTACCATAACTCCTTGTAGAACCTTAAATAGCTTCAACAAATCCTAATTTCTCCCTGGGATCAATAAAATGTTTTTGAATTAAATTAAATTTGTCCAGTAATCTGACCTAATATAACAAGCTAACATTAGCATCAGCTACATGCTAATTCCAACAATAGCAAGTTTACATCTGAGTCCGATTCTAAGTGCAAGTCATCGATGTGCTGCTCAAGTCAAGTCACAAGTCTCCTAAACATGACTCAAGGACTGAGCTATGTCTATGGGTTGTGCCAGGCTAGTGGACAGCATGATGCCTTTTTTAAATTAAACCGTTTAAAAAAGTTTGGATGAACGTCATGCATGCTGTCTGTCTGAAAAGTCCTGGTTTGATTAGCAACAGGACATTATTCAACTAGAGACTTTTCATATATTTTTATGCAGATCAAACAAAAATAGAAATATATTTACTTCTAATATATATAGAGTTTATATATACAACACTTTTGGCATTTTGTGGTTTTTAGGTACCAATTTTGACCAATGTTTCTTTCAGAATTGTAATATATGAAGATGTAAGAAGAGCATTAAAAAGCCTGCCTGCCACAAATAGTGGTTGGTATTTAGCTTTACGTATGGAGCCTTCACTGATCAGAAATAGATTAAATTTATTAATTTCCAAAATTTCCATTTCTAACTAATGTGGTTGGTCATTAGAGCTGAACAAGCTGAAAGCTTCTGTTCAACAGATTATTTCTTGGTGCTTCTATCGTATTTAACATATGAAGATGTACAAACTTCATTTTATATAGTTCATACATGTAATCAGTCCATAGATGAGATGTGATTTATGTATGTAATCAATATATGTCCATGTGGATAACATACATATGTGCTTACTTTTAGGATAAAGAGGACATTTTTGTCAAATAAAAAAAAACATGATAAATCAGTGCAGCAGCTCTTGGATTGCACCATCTGCTTCTCTCTGGGCTCATCTCTACATCGCGGCAGTAATATTACTGAGCGTGCTTCCTCTGTTAGATTACGATTAACAGACTGTTTGGCTACACTTTGAAGGGTCTCTGTAACTTCCTCTTGGCGGCCATAACCACTCAGTTTTACAAGTTACATGTAATTTCTGGTTCCTCAAACAGCCTGATGACAGGAATATATGAACCGAAAACATTTCCCCTGTTTTTTCTTTGTTGTGTGGCTGTGTTTGGTCTGGTCCACAACAACCTTGATAGGAGTAAAATGATATACACAAAATGTCTTTTTATGTTTGTTTTTTGTTTTTTTGGGCCAGACTTTTTAGTGATTGATCTGATATTTTGTGTAGCAGCAGCAGGAGGAGGAAGAAAAGGAGGACTTGTCATCATGTGATCGTCACTGAGATAACCACTGCTTCCTAGAAGCAATCCCTGCAGCCGAGCTTGTTCTCACTTATCATGTGATGGACAACATTGGATTACATAAATCAGTTTGTCCGTGCATGAGCACGCTAGTGAATGCGTGTGTGTGTGTGCACGTGTGTATGTGTGTGTGCCTATAAAGGTTATGTTTCAGCCTGTAATTCTACGAAAAAAACTCCATATTTATTCACTTTTATTGAGCTGTCTCCATTTCAAATTTAGCCTCCCCTAATAACCAAATTATTCTTGCACTGTTTTCTCTTCTTCTGTAGTTTACTCTTACTTTGCTTTTTCCAGATTATTATATTTCTTCATGAAGGCAATTTTTCTCTTTAAAACATTAAACATATTACAATAACATTACAGACCACATTAGAATGTGCTATTGTATCCCTGGCTATGCTTATGTTGCCCTTTGATGTATCATGGGATAATTAATTATTCCCAAACCCTCTGCTGCGTCCATGCAGAAGCTTCTCGACACTCAGCTGCATGGCCTCACACACAGACACAATCTCATACCGAAAATATATAGACAGTTTCTGTTCAGGTTCAGTTCTGAAATTTCAGCTCATAATGGTGGAACTATTCTGTAAGATCTGGTTAAAGTTTAACAATCTTAGTTTGGAAAATTGACTTTCAGTGTTTTTGGATTCAGTTTAGACTCTAATTGTGAGCTAAGAAAAGCTTTCTTGTAAAATAACAAAACTTTAGTACAAAAAAGTCT
>OY747711.1:19916413-20146413 GCA_963556495.2 Valencia hispanica
TAAGGCCGCGACACCTGAAGACAGGTCAGATGTGGGAACTGTGTAATTCCTGGTCTCGGTGTTCACGCTTCTTTTCCGTCTGACGAAAAACTGGCAGGGTGGTGAACCTAGTGTTCGAAACGTAATTTTAAAAAAAACTTAGCAAATCTCAATATGATCATAGTTAGATGTCAGCATTGTCTTAAAGTTGCTTCTGGATGCAGGTTATGGTTGCACACCAAGCCTCCATCTTTATTTAACCCAACGTTTAGACCGAAACCTAAGGCGTGATGATGGTTTGCAGGTTTGGTAAGATGTGTTCTATTTATTACCCCGTCCCACGAACAAGAACTTATCCTAAACTACACTTGAATACATGTTAAAAGTAGCTGAAGCTATAAAGCTGACTGTCTTGTAGAAGAGTCTGTTTCTCTATTTAAAAAAACCCTCCAAATTGATATTTCTCTAAATACTTGTCTTGGGTGTTTTTAAAAGAGGGGTCTGGGTTTATTTGTCATTGATAGTTATTGTTTAACTTAAAAGTGACTTAAATGTACAGTTCTGGTCTAGGCCTGTCACGCTAACACATTTTGTTGGATGATAAATTGCTCCAGAAATTGATAAAATGATAATATTGTCGTTCTCAGACCAATTGTATTATTATATTAATATTAATGCACGTACACCCTCTGAACAATCGATAAACTTTCATTTCTAAATAACATTTACCACTGCAAGTGGTAAAATATCAATTTTTTTAATATATATATATATATATATATATATATATATATATATATATATATATATATATATATATATATATATCTATATCCACAATAATCGAAACTATAACAATGGAACTCTGAACTAAATTGCACTTAAAAAACAGTGAATCTCTTGGCTCAGATAGGGAAAAGGGACAAAACTACCAGTTTGGAGTTTGGTAAAAAAAAATAAGTCCAAACTACCACCAAAAACACTCGGTTTGAATAAAAAAAACACATTCCGTTCTACGCTGCCACTACAGATGTATGGAAGGAGACATGCAAGCAAAACAAACAAACAAGCAAATAGAAATGATTATGGTTGGTATAATTGAGTTTATTTGAATGTATCATTCGCTTAATTGATTTGTTTATTGTGACAGACCTGTTCTGGTCATACGTTTACATCCTCCATTTTAGGCGTGGTTATCATATTAATTCTGGGCTTATTATTGTTATTTATTTATTTCAAACTAGATTTGATTTAAAATAATTTAAATCAGGCACTACCTATTCTTTTTGTATTCATCAACAAACGTCTGGCATAATTCTGCCTGGATATCTAACCCACTCTTCTCTACAAAAACCCCTGAGTTTATTTTAAAAAGTACCTGGTTGTTGAGCATAGTCCGGACATCTTTCAGTAGGGCTGAGCTTTTCAGGAAGCTTCTTTTTTTTATCTCTCTGCAACATACCACTGTTTTAGTTGTTTCAGTTTCAATCATCTGACTCAAATGACCACAGTGTTTAGGATCCACCAAAGATCAAGCCTAACCATGCAACATAACATGCTGTAACAGCAGCTTCACCGTTTACAGTGAACCGAGTGACGGACACCTTCTAGCACCACAGATTTGCAGCCACTCACTCAGACACGCCAAACAGCTTCTGGTTTTTCTCTTTAGACATGACAAAGATTCCACTATTTGATCACAGTGGCAAGAAGTGTATTTGAAGGAGTTTAGATGTGGCTTTCAGACCAAAGAACGCTGACCCAACTGTGTCGAGCATGGTGGTGGTGGTAGCATCATGTCATCAGTGCCAGTGAAACGGACACCTGGGTGGAATGAAGGAAGATCCTTTAGCTTTACCCTACTTTAACAGCCAGATGATTCAAACATGGATATAACTGGACAGTGCAATGATCCCAAACTCAGATCAAAATTAGCTTTAAAATGAACAATATTAAGCTCCTAAAATGGCCAAGATTTGTGGACTCTTATTATAGACCTGATATAGGCCATGAAACCAGCAAGTTTAGATTTTACATTTACGATGAGAAGAGTGGTCAAGTATCCAGTCAGAACTATACAGGGTGGTTTTTCATGGTAATAAAAAAGAATGCGGTTTCTCTACTACTTGTCTACAATTAAGGCTGTGTGTCTAATTTTGACCTTGTGTGGATTAGGTTAAAAATAACCTAATTATTTAAGCTTTTTGTTTTCAGAAATCATTGAAATTGTTGGATCATAATCCTTCCAACCTGGAAAAAAAACATGTCGGCTATTAAAATACCAAAATTATTACGGCATCTATGCCCATAATGACCGTATGTAATGGGTATGCTACTTATCACTCATCAAGATTTTAGTTTCTTTGTCTGACGTATGATATAACTTATCTGTGACTTCTTGTTCTCCTATTTGGCAGCTCCAAATGCTCATTTGGTGCTGGAGCCCTTCTGTGGGCCAAACTGGAAGGACACCCCTGGTGGCCGTGTATGGTGGTACCTCAACCTCTGACTGGCCAGCAAATGAGGGGCCGAGGTCGGGATCAGCGCATACACGTTCATTTCTTTGATGAACCTCCAACTAGAGGATGGGTCAGCACCAAGTACATTAGAGAGTACCAAGGTTGGCTATTAACATTGGTCATAATTAAAACTATATAAATGTATTGTGATGTGGTTTAGGTTTGTTTTGAGTTGTGTGGGTAATGTAGATTATGTCACTGGCCGCTCTGTAGGGTCCGACAGCAGCGATGTTAAACCCGGGGGCGTATTCTTCAGCAGCAAACCTGTGATTCGTCGTGCGATGGAGCTGGCTGATAAATCGATTTTTGACAGTCCTGAAAAAAGATTGAAGATGCCGATCTGTACGGATCCTTCTGATGAGGAAGAGGATGATGATGAAGAAGAAATGGAGGTGAATATATATAACATGTTCCCAGACACGGTACCAGTGAGAAGTTTAAATACACTAGTCATAGAGGTGAATATATTGGTTTGAGCTTTTAATTACGTATGTTAACAGTTTTCTTTTTGGGCCATATAATTAGACTACAGCCAGTTTTGATGTACGTAAAGTTTTTATTTGCTTCTTATCAGAAACTCTACATTCTTTAAGTTGGTTTCCTGGCAGAGACTCAACAATTCGCCGTAGTCCACAAATCCAACTGTGTCCAAGTTTTAACCATCTCGCTGCTGATTTGGGTTTGAGTTGATGAATTTGGAAGTAGTCCCCTTTTACATAACTTCACCCACTTTAAACGAAGCACCAGTACCGCTGTAAGCATGATGCTGCCCCTGTCATGCTTGGCAATTGATACAGCTTTGTTCGTTTTGAAAGTCTCACCTTGACTTCTACAAACTTCTTGTTTTGGTGTCCAAATAGTCCAGATGTTTTCATGTCTGACCTTAAAGCTGTTCTCCAGAGCATTTTTGGTGCAGATCGTTCTTTCTGTCCATGCTGGTGCTGTGGACAAAGATATTGGTGTTTCAGCAGCTCCCAGTTTATGATTGCGTTAAGCCATAGTTGTTCCCAAACATCCTGACCAGTGTTATTGCTTCTTAAGATTACATATTTGGTTGGATTTTTAATGTTCATTATTAAAATGCAATGTTTTGTCTTTTTGGTTTTTTAGCTTGACAAGTCAAAAGTGACTGATGAAGAGGTCAGCGACACCGGTGAAAAGAAAAGCGAGGAACTGAAGCCATCCAAAGTCGGTCGACGTTCTTCCCGTGCTTCAGCAGAGCAAGGAAGCAAAGCCAAGCGCCGCCGCATCATCGTGGCCTCAGACAGCGACGGATCAGACGAGGAGTTCAAACCAGAGCAAGCTGCATCTACCAGCGAGGAAGAAGAAGAAGAGGCGACCGTGAGTAGTGAAGAGGAGAAGGAGAGCAGCCAAGAGTCCGAAGCAGACAGCCCGGTCAAGCCTGTGAAGCGCAAACGTCCTGTGGAGAAGTCTGTCAGTAAGAAAGCAAAGACGCCTGCTACACCCTCTGCTGCGCCTAAACGAGCTCCAACAACAATCACAGCTGACACCAAGTCTCGCTTGTCGGCCTTCTCCGCCCCTGACAGCTTCGAAAGCCAGGCAAACGGGTCGGGGGCGGCAGGAGGCGCAACAGTCTGGGACCATGAGAAGCTGGAGTGGCTGCAGGATGGCAAGAGGAAAGACAGTAAAAGACGTCGCCAGAGTGAGGACGATTACGATCCCACCACCCTGTATGTGCCCGAAGACTTCCTGAACAGAAACACTCCCGGTATGCGCCGATGGTGGCAGCTAAAGTCTGGGATGTTTGACACTGTGATTTTCTACAAGGTGGGAAAGTTTTACGAGCTGTACCACATGGATGCTGTGATTGGAGTCAACGAGCTTGGACTGACATTCATGAAAGGGACCTGGGCGCACTCTGGCTTCCCGGAAATTGGGTTTGCACGTTTCTCGGATGTGTTGGTGCAGAAAGGCTATAAGGTGGCCCGGGTGGAGCAGACGGAGACCCCCGACATGATGGAGGCTCGCTGCAGGACCATGGCCAAGCCCACAAAATTTGACCGTGTCGTCAGAAGAGAAGTGTGCCGGATAATCACGCGCGGCACCCAAACCTACAGCGTGTTGGACGGTGCTCCTTCAGAGAGCCAGAGCAAGTTCCTCCTGAGTTTAAAAGAAAAGGCCGAAGACGAGGGTTCCGGTCGCCATCGCACCTACGGCGTTTGCTTTGCAGACACATCAGTGGGATATTTCCATATCGGTCAGTTCCCAGATGATCGCCACTGCTCACGGCTGCGCACCCTGGTCGCACACTTTCCGCCTGCCGAGGTTCTGTTTGAACGGGGCAACCCGTCTGCTGAGACCCGCAAAATACTCAAGGCCTCTCTTGCCTCTGCTCTGCAGGAAGGGCTGAATGCAGGAACGCAGTTTTGGGACGCTCAGAAGACTCTTAAAACCCTTTCAGAGGAGAGTTATTTTGAAGAGATGGCTGGAGGAGACTCGAGCAGTTTTCTCCCTGCGCTTCTAAAGAGGATGACCTCCGAGAGCGATTCCCTGTGCCTAACTCCTAAGGAAGGCTATGAGTTGGCACTGTCGGCTTTAGGGGGCTGCATCTTCTACCTGAAGAAATGTCTGGTGGACAAAGAGTTGCTCTCCATGGCGAACTTTGAAGAATACACCCCTGTGGATGTTGAGTTGGAGAAAGCCGCCGGACCCTCCGTTTTTTTCTCCCAGACCCGCCAGCGTATGGTCCTCGATGGCGTGACGCTGGCAAACCTGGAAATCTTCCAGAACGGTTCAGGAGGAACAGAAGGGACGCTGTTGGAGCGTTTGGACACTTGCTCCACTCCCTTTGGTAAAAGGTTGCTGAAGCAGTGGCTCTGTGCTCCTCTGTGTACGCCCACGTCCATCAGGGACAGACAGGATGCAGTGGAGGACCTGATTGGAGCTCAGGCTCAGGCAACCGAGGTCTCAGAAATGCTGAAAAAGCTTCCTGATCTGGAGCGCCTTCTTAGTAAAATCCACAGCATCGGCACCCCCCTGAAGGGCCAGGACCACCCCGATTCCAGAGCGGTGCTGTACGAGGAAGTCACCTACAGCAAGCGCAAGATAGCAGACTTCCTCTCAGCACTGGAAGGATTCAAAACCATGCAAGAGATCATTTGCGCTTTTGCTCCCGTTTCAGGCGACTTCCGCTCGGCGCTGCTCCATCAGATTATCAGTCTAAAGACCGAGGAGAACGGCCTCTTCCCTGATCTCTCAGCCGAACTGAAGCGCTGGGAGACGGCCTTTGACCACCAGAAAGCCCGCACAAGCGGTGTCATCACCCCCAAAGCTGGCTTTGACCCGGAGTACGACCAGGCTCTTGTGGGGATCAAAAACTGCGAGCAGGATCTGCAGGACTACCTGGAGAGGCAGAAAAGGAGGCTGGGCTGTAAAAACATGGCCTACTGGGGAACCGGGCGTAACCGCTTTCAGATGGAAGTTCCCGACAGCGTCTCAGAGCGGAACATCCCCGAGGAGTACGAAGTGAAATCGACAAAGAAGGGCTGGAAGCGCTACGTGACGAAGGAGAGTGAGCAGCTCTTCTCGGAGCTGCAGGGATTGGAGGAGAAGAGAGACGCGGCTCTGAAGGACTGCATGAGGAGGCTCTTCTACAACTTTGACAAGAACTACAGAGACTGGAAGACCGGTGTGGAGTGCATGGCGGTGCTCGGTAAGGACTGGTTACTGTACAAAATCATAACGTTTCTTCCTTCATTTCTCATTATTTACACTTCTTTCTTTTACCGGCATGCAAAGCATTCTTTTGCCTTTGCAAGCAGTTTTAAATTGCACTTATAGGAGTTGACTAGTTCAAATAAATCTTGAATTGTCTGTTAAAATAAATATTTTCGTCTACGTTCAAATTAATGATGGTGTTTCTCAGAGAAAGACGATAAAAGAAATCCCCAGGATTCCTATGCAGCCTGGATAAGTAGGACATTTTAGGCATTTCTCGGTTATTAATAGGTGTGGGGAAAGATATATTTTCATACTTCCTTCACCATCCATCCATTTGCTTGTCAATCCATCAATTTTTCTGTCCGTCCATCTTCTCTTCCCTCTGTCTGTCCATCGGTTAGTCTACCCGCTTATCCAGTCCTCCATCACTTGGCCATCTATCCATGTCTGTCTGTCAGCTTGTCCAAACTTTGGTTTGTCATTTTATTAATCCGTCCATCCACTTCCCCATCTGTCATTTTCTGTTGTTTCATCCATCACTTTGTCCATCCACCTATAATCCGTCTCTATCTATCCATCCATCCACTTCATTTGTCCATCCATCAGTTTCTGTCTGTCCATACTCCCTTCTGTCCATCGGTTCATTCTATCTCCTTATGTGTCTGTCCGCTTCCCCATCTATCACTTTGTCCATTCACAAATTGATCTATCTGCTCTTCATCTATCACTTAGTTCTTTCATCCATCCGATTTTTCCATCCACCTATTATCTGTCTCTGTCCATCCACCCAGTAGAGAAAGCTGTGATAAGTTGAATAGGCTGCTGTGACCTGGAGCTCAGGAGTGGTGGCGACTCGATCATCACAGTGGAAACAATAATCACTGAGAATAATCTGAGTTAATTAGAACAACAATATTACAGTGTGACTTTTTCCTAAAATCATGCAGCCCCAGTTTCAGCAGAAAACTGCTTCCCATAAAATCAGAAACTTGCTAGAAAAACCATACATCAGAGGATATATAGCTGGATATAAGCATAAAGTTTAGTTTCATTCTGCCCCCCCCAGATGTGCTGCTGGCTTTATCACGCTACAGTCTGGGTGGAGATGGGCCCATGACCCGACCCCAGGTGGTGCTTCCAGAGGACAAGCATGGCGCACCCTTCATTAACCTTACCGGATCCCGCCACCCCTGTGTGACGAAGACGTTTTTTGGGGATGACTTCATTCCTAACGACATCTTCATCGGGTGCCCTGGGAACGGTGAAAGCGGTGAGGTGGAAGGTAGCGCCTCGTGTGTTCTTGTAACGGGACCAAACATGGGTGGAAAGTCTACCCTCATGCGACAGGTGGGCTTGATTTTTTTATTTTATTTTTTCTCCATGAACATTTTTCGTATTCTCTGCCAGCTTCTATTAATATACTGCTGCTGTTTTTCTACAGTGTGGCCTTGTGATTATTCTGGCTCAGCTCGGATGCTACGTTCCAGCTGAGAGCCTTTGCTTCACTCCAGTCGATCGGGTCTTCACGCGGCTGGGAGCTTCAGATCGAATCATGGCCGGTAACGTCCCACACACTTTTAACACATGTGATCTCTGCTTGTTCCTTCAATCTAAACCCGTTTTCTCCCGCGTCCTCTCCTCTGTAGGTGAGAGCACCTTCTATGTGGAGCTAAGCGAGACTGCTAGCATACTGCACCACTCCACTCGGCACTCGCTGGTGCTCCTTGATGAACTGGGTGAGACTTTGATTCACGCCTACAGGGTACAGGCGCGGGCAGCTCTAAGTGCAGTCAGTGTTATTGTTTTCATGATGAATCATGAGGCTGTGGCATGTTGCAGGAAGGGGCACCGCTACATATGATGGCACAGCAATCGCTAGCGCTGTTGTGAAGGAGCTTGCTGAGAAGATCTGCTGTCGCACACTCTTCTCCACACATTACCACTCCCTGGTGGAGGACTATGCAAACAATCCCGCTGTGCGACTGGGCCACATGGTAAGAATATCACCGCTCAGAGTTACTCGGCAAACGAATGCAAACATCTTATATAAGCTTTGATCAACTTCATAATTTACTGTGGGGGGGGATCCTAAATGTTTTCTAGTATGGAAGATTATTTCCAACAGAAGAATTGCCCAAGATTTTAGTCATGAGTTTCACTGTCAAAGCCACATTTGGTATTAAACCCATTATGGTGTAAAAAGACTTCCAAAGTTTATTGAAATTTAATTCAAGATATCAGCGAGATCCCATTTCCACCTATAACACACGGGTAAAAATGTCACATGATGCCATAATTATATTTAGTCATATTGATTTGAAAACTTTTTACACATTTTCAGTGTCATTTGTCAATTTATTTTATTTACATCATGATTTTGTGAAATTAATTCTTAATGTATTATTTTGGTTGTTTAATACTTTCAGTGTCCATTTGATTTTATGTCCTAATTGTAGTTTTTTAGTCATTTTGTTTGAAATTATTTTAATCTTCATTATGAAATGGTTACAATGTCATACTTGGAACGTTATCTCTACTTTCAGCCAAAAGTACGGCATCCTATAACCAAATGTCTTTATTTATTCCTTTCCAAGGGGTGAAAATGGGCTTTAAAACATTAAAACAAAAAGTGAAGCAATAACCAAGAATCTGAGATAATTTGAACAGTTGGTGGCTTCATCTAGATTACAGAACAGCTGCATCCCTCGAGCTGGCCACAAACTGCTTCCTGAAACCGAAGTCAGATGTTGCAGAAGAATGGTTGTGTGCGCTACTTTTCCCACAACAAATCAACTTGCAAAACGCAAGACTTGGTCGCCGACTTCCCTTTTTAACCTGACCCTGTGTTTGTCGCCTTTAGGCGTGCATGGTGGAGAATGAATGTGAGGATCCAAGTCAAGAAACGATCACGTTCCTCTACAAGTTTATCACCGGCGCTTGTCCAAAGAGTTACGGGTTCAACGCTGCTCGGCTCGCCAACCTGCCCGAGGAGGTCATCCAGTCTGGACACAAGAAGGCCAGAGAGTTTGAGAAAAGCACCATCAGCCTCAGATTGTTCAGGTGTGTTTCCATTTGAAGCATACAGTGATGCAAGTTGGGTAAACATTAAAGCTCCTCTAATGGCTTCCTTCTACTTTCCCTGTAGGAAACTCTGCCAGTTCGCTGAAGATGCAACTCCGGACAACGCTCGCTTCACTTCACTCGTTCAAATGCTTAACACCCTGTAATTTACTCAAACCCTGCTGATATTTTTGTTCTTTTCAGCACTTTGGGGAAAAAACACTACTGCAATGATCTAATAAAGTTTATTTTAAAAAAATGACAATGTTTCATCTAGGAAATTAAACCCCTTTAATTCACACTAGCGCCTACATAACGGTTATTGAATACTTCACAATATATTAAGTCTAGATGTTATGATACATGCATACATTTTCAGTCTGTATGAGAAATCCACAATCACCAGTACACATGAAAGGAGGGGGAGAGAGGTGATGAAACCATAAAGCGCTGTATATAGATACTTGTCTCAGCTTCTGTAGAGCAAAAGCTGTCGATTCTCCAGCAACATTGGCTGAAAAATAACAGAAAAATGCTAAAAAAAATTATGCTTTTACAAGACTTGTTGCTTTAACTTTGTGGATGTAAAACAGTCGGGCGTCTGAAATCATTAAAGGCAATTAAGCAATACTTTTCAAAACAGGATCAGATGTAAACAGAATAACTTGACCTACATTACATTTAAAATGAGTCTGGATCATTTCCCATCACTGATCATCTTCTCTTACTTGGTAGTAAATAAAGTTTCCTTTGGGTTAAATCAGTTAAGTTTTTCATGCTAGTAGGGCATATTTAGCAAACCAACATGGAAAATAAACAATATGCATAGAATATGTAAAGCAGGCTGTAATACAAGTTTTTAACAAGTTATACCAGTCTTGTCAAAGCACATTTCAGCATCAGTTTTTATATGTTACAAAGAAACAAAAAGTCAACATTGCTGGAGAAAATGTTTAGTGTTTTTCTCTGATCTCTTTCACAGAAAGAAGTTAGATACTGCGACATGAGTATAATTACAGCAATTCTGGGGAATAACAAAAAAAAACATTTAATAAAATAAAGACATTCAAGTACAGTAAGATTTTTGCATGAAAATACAAAACTACACAAAAGCATAAAATCAAATCAACAGTTTTAAGAAGGGGGGAAAAAAGCTGAAGTGCTAGGTCATTTTTTAAATTTTTTTTAAACCCCCGTACTTTACATACGAGAACAAATCGGTCGCCCAAGTGGTGGAAGCATCGTATGTGGGACCTCTTCCTCTGAACGCGCTGGATCTGTACATCACTGTCGTATCTTGTTCTTGCGCTTTAAGGAAGATGAGCAAAGGTGGCTTTTGTCTGTCTGACCAGTTCAACCCACCCACAAACCCTGAGTCAGCTGCTCTCCTCTGTTCCACTGGTCTTTTTTTAAGGAAAAAGCAAGGCATCAATCAAGACTTTTTCTCTATACATTTTTAAGCATTTTCATGTCCCCAAGTTTTTTTTAAGCTGTATTTGCTCTGTCAAAGTGAATCTGTAATATAGTTCGGGCTTCTTCTGCACAACTAAAAATGTCTATGTTCACTTGAGCCGAGGCACAAAAGGTCCTCAGGTCTGAAGCTCAGTTGTGCTGCAGCGTGTTGGACTCTATAGGAGGAGCAGAGTCGTACAATGTGTCTGTGTCGTGAGTCGGCTCCCCAGCTAACGTGCATGGATTTGACAACGTCCCTGCACCACAGTCACAAAAGAATCTGCATGAAGACAGGAAAGAAAAGGAGTAATGCAGTGGATTGATTAATAGCACATAAACATGACAATTAGGCTGTTTTTAGACATGCAATGCATACAATTAAAGGTGTATTTACTTGTAAAAGCAGCTAGATTTTTATATATATATATTCATTCATGTTTTTTCTTCGTCTTTAATGTGCTTTTTAAATTACATGTATGGTAAATTGACTGAATTTATATAGCGCCTTTCAAGTCATACTTATGATTCCAAGCATTTTAGACTACAGCCACATTCACCCACACAAACATTATTCAACTTTGGGTTTAGTGTCTTGCACAAGACGTAAAAACTTAAATGTGAAGCAGGAATTGAGCCTACAACCTTCTGAAAGCAAGACGACTAATCTACCACTGAGCCACAGTCACCCCAACGGAAATCTGTGCGCCACTGACTTTCAAAGTGAGTAATAAGCTCCTGTTGCAGTTTGATTTTTTTCCCTTTTCACATTTTATAGTAAGAAAAAAGCTTTTTTTCCTGATAAAAACCCTAATGAATACATGGAACCGGAGGATAGAATATCAATCTGGGAATTTTCTTTTTATCCCTTTAAAAAAATAGCTGAAACTGGCAATTGGGATCAAATTGATGGATATTTGTCATGTATGAAGAGGACTGAAGGGCTTAATGACATTCTTTAAATAATATTTCTATGGCAATCTTTAAGAGATTGTTTTGGTCCATTGAACAGAGGTATGAGCGCTAAATGAAGGGACCCCCAAGGGTTACATGTCAGCAGCCCATGATTCTTTATTCTTTATGATGCATATAGACGTGCTCGTGGGACAGAATTTGAATATGCCCCACATTTCTGAAAAGGGCTATTAATAAACAGTCTACTAACAAGTCAAAAGCAAAGCCTTTCTTTATTTCTCACCATTATTCAACAGTCATAGCCTGACAGCCTAAAATGCTCATAAAGAGTGAGAAACTGTTTTTAAAGAGCCAGTCACTCTTATCCCCCAGATCTGCAGACAGACAGGCGCTGCTCATGTTCACAGATCTAAAATGGATCTAAGTAAAGTTCCCCATGCAGCGTTTCACAGACATCTCATCCAACTCAATTTCACAGTTTTATATTCGGCAGAGACCTGATTAGAAAATTATGTTTTAAAAGCAAAGAAAAAAAAAACAAGACTACAAAGATTTATAAGGTGGTGACTTTGAGCAGACATGACCTCAAACTTTACTGTACATTAATGGGATTTAAAAGGACAGATCAACATAAAGTAGAGCAACATTTTAAACTGCATCAGTGCCTACAGTGTGGAGCATTTTTATTCAGCCCCCTTTCTTCTGATACCACTCAATAAAATCCAGTTTTGAAAAAGCCTTCAAAGGTACCCTAAACAGGGTGAATAGATGTCCCGCATTTTCATCACTTTTTACACGTCCCGCAAATTGAGACTGTCACGCATCGTTATTAACAGCAGTGCTTGTTAAAAGACGTCGGACATAACCGATGCGATTTAAAATTGTCCCGGCGAAAAGCTTAAAAATGTCAGCCCAACATGCTTCTCCTCCAACCTGGTAAACATAGCTTTTTTTTTTTATACTTAAAAAAAAAGGTATTGCATCAGTTTGCGTCTCCCCATTGATCTGTCTCTCACGACAGCTCCGCAACGACCCAGAGTAAAAACAAATGAATGTGCTCATGCAAGCTTGCTCCCGGCCAATAACTGGCGCCTTGCTTTCCCTCTTAGAAGCATCGGAACTTCAAGGACTTCAGCTACGGGGAGATTTTTCAGCAGCAGAACAAACAAAACAAACTTGAAAAAAATCTGAAAGAAAGACTCCTGAGAGTTTGAATAATAACGGTATAGTGTGCGTGAGACCCCCTGTGCATCATTAATTCAGTGCATCATATTCAAAATGATTATTGATATCCATGCTAGTGCCGTCATGAAATAAAAAAAAACTTTTATATTAATTATGATCTGTAATTAATCTAATCTCTTTAAATTGCACCTAATTGCTGAGAAAAACACATCTTGAAGTATTTTCATTTCAATTAATTGAATTATTGTGGCAGAATACATAACAAAAAAGGGCTTTATGAAGTCATTTAATGTTTTTAAACAGAGTTTAACAGATGCAGT
This sequence comes from Valencia hispanica, assembly GCA_963556495.2. NCBI lineage: Eukaryota > Metazoa > Chordata > Actinopteri > Cyprinodontiformes > Valenciidae > Valencia > Valencia hispanica. The sequence goes on from OY747711.1 coordinate 19,929,522, forward strand.
CACAGCCATTTGCATTTCTTTGTTTTTGAGACTAGTCACCGGGCTACGTGAAACTTTGGCTTCAAGCATGAGTGATTCGTTAGCATTCTGGACTCAGTGGGATAAATATCTGAGTCCAGCTGGACATGGGCAAGAGGGTCGTGCTGCTGCGCACGGACTGGCTGCCTGCTGTGAGCGCTCTGAGGCTGAGAGCAGTCCACAACGCCACCGCTGCTCAGTGAGAGTAACAAGGATACGTGCTTCACCCAAAAGTCTCCAATAACCCCAGAAAGAGTCGCTAGATTTGTCGCTAGTAGCTTTTTTGAAGAATAATCGCTAGAGGGGTCTAAAAGTCACTTAATAAAGTGACATGGTCACTAAGTTGGCAACACACTCTGTAACTTACCGCTCATCCTCTCCACTAAAACAGAAGCGTCAGCTCATGATAAGCAGGCCAAATGACAGCCAATCAATATCCACTTCAGGGCGTGGTTAACCCCCAACAACTCAAGCACAAGAAGCCCAAAGCATAAAAACAGATTTCATATAAAGGCAACTCACACATGCAGAAACTGTCAAATTAATAGGGCTGTAATCAACCAAAGAAATTCTTGGTCGACCGAAACCCTGAAATTCTGACCAAAAATCGACTAATTTGCGGGGGGGTTCTGACAGCATTCTGCATTACGTGCATCTACGCAATATAATATGCCATGATACTGCAATTACACTAAACAGCAAGGCAATTCAGGGACAATGATCTTTATTAAACATGCCAGATAAAGACAAGTACAAACGGAATAAAGCTGTGCATTGGGCTCAAAACAAAGACTGTGGGTACGGTGCAATTGCGCATTAGGCAATAAAATAAAATAAAAATTAAAAACCCGACCAAATCCAGTAAACAGAAATAAATCTGGACAATAATAAAAGGGAACCATATGTTCGTTATTATTAGCAATAAAATGAAACAAAATAAACAGGGCTGTAATCAACCAAATTCTTCCACACTGCCGATGTCTTTGACATGGTAGAGGACTCACTGTAGTAAACGCTAAACAAAAATATTCAGCAAGCCACACAGGGCTTAATTTGAGCCGGATCCTGCCGGAACAGGATCCCCCACCTGTTGATTCTGACCTATTTTGGCTGATCCGGCACCCCTCTCATGTGTGTGTGTGTGTGTGTGTGTGTGTATATATATATATATATATATATATATATATATATATATATATATATATATATATATAATGTGTGTGTGTATATGTCCTAGATGTTTAATGTGTTTCTTCAGATTAGTGCTCATTAAATTTAGTCCAAATATTATTTATATATATATATATAAAAACACACGTGTGTGTGTTACATAAATTTAGAGTTAAAGGGCAGAATAGAAATGTTATAATTTTAAAACTTATTTTACACTTTTATCTTGATGCAGAGGGATCTCACATTGTTCCACATTAATGTGGTCTTTGTCCCACATTTGCTGGGTGGGGATCTTGTCACCCGAACCCTAAATAGAGTCCACTTTTGTATAATTTAGTCTCGGTATCAATCAAATAGTCCTATAAGGGTGTAAAGATATTTGTTAGACAACTTTTGTGAACAAAAAGCATCTTGAAGACCAAAGGAACACAGCAGACAGTTCAACACAGGTAGAAAGTTAAAATTAGAGTTGTAAAATCTAAAATAAATGAAAAAGTGCTCTGATCAGATGAGACTAAAACGTAACTTCTGCATACATGCTAAACTACGTATGCCAGAAAATACTGTACATCAACCAGAACACACTTCCCCATGTGAACCATTGTGGTGGTAGCATCAGGCTGTGGGGATGCTTTCATTAAGCAGAGATTAAAGCTGGTCAGTGGATGGGTACCTGCACGCCACCCTTCTGAGATTTATTAAAAATATTTTTTATAAAAAACGTTTTAAAAAAAATCATGGTTTGTTTCCTTCCACTTTAAAATAAGGCACAACTTTGTGTTGGTTTATCCTGCAACTCCAGTCCCCGACTGCAACTTTCATGCATCCAAGTCCTGAACCAACAGGCTGAATTACCTCTTTGGCATACCAGCAAGTTTTGCCCAGGCCTGCTCATTAACCTTTCATTCAACCCAGGTGTGTTGGGAGCAGGAACACCTATAAAAGTTGCAGAACAGTGGCACTGGAGGAAAAGAGTTGCTGTCCATCTGTCAATCTCATAACATCTGAACATGACATGTCCAAGTTTGTGGCCGTTACATGAGAAGGATTTAATGTTTGCAAGGCATTGTTTTTCCCAACTAAATCAGTAAAATATAATGACTTACAAAACTACTGTTTTGTTTGTTTGTTTTTAAGTTGGGCTGTACAGTAGTAACTGATCATGCTGACAGGAACGTTCATTAAAAATACTAACCTATCATGTCTGATGAACTCCACATCGTGTCCTTGGTGACACTTCTTGATACAGTTCACACAAATGGCGTTGCGGTCTGTTGTGTTACAGGTATGACACCTGTGTAAACCAAAAATCTGTCATCAGTAAAAGAATGACCAACAAATACCATGAGAGATCATTATTGTCTCCATGATCGGGGTTACCTGTAAAAATCGTGCATTGGGTAGCTGGTGTAACTTGAAATCTTGTACAGGCACTGACCTCTGCTCACAGCCTTTTCAATGGCATCTTGATTGTTCTGTATTTTATTATCTGGAGTAGACATAGGAGAAATTCTAACATGAATATCTTATTGACAGCTGTGATAATGTGAAAACTTTGACCATGCAAATACCTTTCATTGTAACATTGACACCAGATGCAAGGAACAACCCTCCAAAACGATTGTTGAAGATCTGATTGCCTTCTAGGGTCGCTGTAGCGTGGTTGGTTATCTCAATACCTAACAACAACAAAATAAGTTAAACTCTTTTAAACCAAAAATAGCATTCAGTTTATGAAAACCACCTAGGCATGTGTTACCCACCTGCAGCGAAGCCATCAAATATCCTGTTTTTTCTCAGTGTGGGGTGACTGTTGGTGCTAATGAGAACACCTGCTTGGGCATTTCTGAAGATGTCGTTCTCTTCAAGCAAACCTTCACAGAAAAAATAGACCCCGATTTTCAGTATTGCTGCAATGCAGAAATGCAGAACTGTGACTTTTAGATGGTGAATAAACAAACTACCTCTTCCTCCATTGAATATGCAGATCCCTCCATCTCTCCCATCATGGATCTTATTCCTCCGCAGGGTGGGGTTGCTGTCTGTTTTGATCCACACTCCAGCCATTGCATTGTCAAAGATCTCATTGTCCTCAATGAATCCCAAGCCTGAAAAAAAACACAAGAGAAATGGAGTAAAGTTTTGATGAATAGAATTAGTGGCATTAGTGAAGCACTATATTGGCAATGTTGAAAAAAAAAAAAAAAAAATCACTTTCTGCTTCCCACCTGAGTTGTAAACCAAAATGCCCCCATTCTGGCCACCCCAGATCTTGTTACGTCTGATTTTGGGATTACTGCCAGTCCTAAAAGAAAGAAAGACAAAAGTACAAAATGTTAGAGTAAGTGATTAATTAACACAGACTGTTTATTTCAGCACATAATCAAGACATAGCTCTAAAAAAAAGTTATATATTGACTTTGTTTAACAAACCTTATCTGAACCCCAGAGTACATGTGATTGTAGATATCATTGTCCTCCAGCACGCCGTGGCCATTGTCGTAGAAGTAGACCCCAACCTGTTTCAAAGCACATATTGGGATTTAACCGTCTCGTCTTCAGTAGGATGCAAAATATTGTGTTTTTGTTCTGACGAATACCACTATTAATTTCAATTCTGACTATGCATAATAAATATTTTGCAGTTTTGAACCACTCAAAAGATTTTATGATTTAGTAAAAAAAAAAAAATTCTATCCCACAGATGCAAACGGAAATTCTATGCATTTTCCTGTGTGTCCCGTTGTTGTCCAAACTTTATTTGTAATAACAGAAATTGTAGATTTACAGAATATAAAAAATCCCTACCTAGTAGAAAAGAAACCATGACACTTTGAAGGGAATTCAACACCAAGGAATGAAAAACATAAATTGATAATGTGCAGTGGTGATGTACTCAACAAAATGGATGCTGAATAGAAGACAATGGCACATAAAAGGTGTATTTTCTGAGTGCTTTACACATTCCTGGTGTTTTTTCACCCTTAATTGTTATTGACAAGTTCTATCAAACCTTAAAAACAAGCCCTGGCTAAATATATTAATTTTCCATGACAAAGCAGCTAGTGTATATCTAGTAGAATCTTCAGGATTTATTTTACTAACAGCACAATAAGCAAATAAAAAATAAACTACAGAAAAGGAAAAAAACAGAGCAAAAATTGAAGACTAATCCAAAACAATTTTAGACCAAGCATAATAAACTGGGCATTTAAGATTTTCTAAGACATAAATTTAGGTTTATTAATGGAAGTCTGTTACAGAACTTCCAAAAAGAAACTATAAAATATGTTTTTAGGTGATTCTTGTCATTGATTTTATATTTACACATAATTGTAAAAAAACAAAAACAACAACAAGCTGTCATCTTACCTGCTTCCCGCTGTGTATCCTGTTCCTTCTCAGTACTGGCATACTGCCTGTTGTCACCCATACTCCTGCCAGAGTGTTACTGTACACCTCATTCTCCTCTATGACTCCCTGTCCTTTTTCATGCTACAGTACACGCACATGAAAAAATAGGGGGAAAAAACAAGTCACTAAGTTACAGAGTAGAAAATCTACAAAAAGGTTTGTTGTAACAGCTGAATATGATCTTTAACTTTACCACATATATGCCACCATGTTGACCATCATGGATCTTGTTGTGCCGCACAATAGGACAGCTATTCGTCCTGATCTGGATTCCTGCTAGGGCGTTGCCGTAAATGTCGTTCCCTTCAATGAGGCCTCGGCCGTCACCAAAAATGTAAACGCCACCCTGGTTGCCATTAAAGATGGCATTACCCCTGTGTTTGGACGAAACAACATATTTGATGACGCATGAAGAAACATCTTAAAGGAAAACCCCGGGTAATACTCTGGCTACACTGACCTTATTGTGGGGTCGCTGTTTGAGGTGATCCACACGCCTGCAAAGTTGTTTGCATAGATCTTGTTTTCAATGAACTGCCCGCGGCCCTTTTCATGCACATAAATGCCACCGGTCTGACCATGATGGATCTCGCAACGAACCACTGTGGGGTTGGCGTATGCCTTCACCTCAAAGCCGGCTATTCGGTTCCTATGGATGTTGCAGCTCTCAAAGTAACCCTAGAAAAACATGGAGAAATACAAATAACTGTGCATTGTAGCAGCAACATCATGAGCAATGACATTAAGACGAACTGTGTGTGAACACCTGGGACATACAGCAGCTGACTGTGAAAGCTTTTGTTAAACTGAACAACCGGGGCTACAGTTTTGGCCAAAGGTTTTTTAGAAAGACACAAATGTTGGTCTCCACAAAGTTTAATGCTTTAGTGTTTTTAGATCTTTTTGTCAGTAGTCTGTGATGTACTGAAGCATAATTACAAGCACTTTGTAAATTTCAACGGCTTTTATTGACAATTAGATCAAGTTTATGCAAAGAGTCAATATTTGCAGTGTTGGCTCTTCTTTTTCCAAGACCTCTGCAATTCGCCATAGGATGCTTCTGGACCAAATCCTGACTCATAGCAACCAATTCTTTCATAATCGATGCTTGGAGTTTGTCAAAATTAGTGGGTTTTTGTTTGTCCACCTGCGTCTTGAGGATTGAGCACAAGTTCTCAACTGGATTCAGGTCTGGGGAGTTTCCTGGCCATGGACCCAAAATTTCAATGTTTTGTTCCTTGAGCCACTTAGTTATTGGCCTTATGGCATGGTGCTCCATCATTCAAGAAAAGGCATTGTTTCTCACCAAACTGTTCTTGGATGGCTCGAAGAAGTTGCTGTCGGAGGATGTTTTGGTACCATTCTTTATTCACACAATCAGAAAGGAGCTTCATCAGAGAAAATGACTTTGCCCCAGTCCTCAGCAGTCCACTCGCTATACTTTTTGCAGAATATCAGTCTGTCCCTGTTGAGTTTTTTTTTGGAGAGAACTGGCTTCTTTGCTGCCCTTCTTGACACCAGGCCATCCTCCAAAAGTCTTCGCCTCACTGTGTGTGCAGATGCAATTACACCTGCCCGCTACCATTCCTGAGCAAGCTCTGCTGGCACCCTGATCCCACAGGTTAATCATCTTTAGGAGATGGTCCTGGCGCTTGCTGGACTTTTTTGGGCCCCCTGAAACCTTCTTCACAATAACTGAACCACTTTCATTGAAGTTCTTAATCCGATAAATGGTTGATTTAGGTGCAATCTTAGTAGCAACAATATCCATGCATTTGAATACATTTTTATGCAACGCAATGATGGCTGCACGTCTTTCCTTGCAGGTCACCATAGTAAACAGAGAGAACAATGATTTGAAGTATCACCCTCGTTTTAACTCATCCAGTCCGCTATTCTAAATTAATCAGCATGACATCATGATCTCCAGCCTTGTGTTCGACCTGTGTTAACAAGAAGATTAGTGAAATGATCTCAGCAGGTCCTTTTGTGGAAGCGATGAAATGCAATGGAAATTTTTGGGGGGTAAAAGTTCCTTTGAAAAGGTAAAGAAGGACTTTCCAATTCATCTGATCACTCTTCATAACATTTTGGAGTAAACAATTTACCATAATAAAAACTGAAGCAGCAAATTGTGTGAAAACCAAAGTTTGTAACATTCCCAAAACTTTTGGCCATGACTGTACATCTTACCATGCCATGATCAAACGTGAAAACGCCGACATCTCTGCCATGATGGATGTGATTCCTTCTGATGATTGGGTTACCGTGGTTCTTCACCCAAATCCCCGCTAGAGCATTGTTTGAAATCTCATTGTCCTCATAAATGCCCTACGCAATGACAGAAATGCATATCCTTTATTATTCAGACTTAAAAAAAATAAAAGTATTTAAAATAAAGAATGCACACTCATACTGTACTTTCTATTAGCATGTATAGAAATGCACTAATTAGCCAGAGATCGGAATCTGCCAATTTTTTTCTCTGAACGATGATCATCAGGGCATATCCCGACACAGATTATTTTCCTATTCATAAAGTGCATCAAAACTAAGGATTCCCATTATTTTCTGTACTTCAAGGGAAAAACTACAAAGATATACCATGATACCCCTTATGTTTTTAAAAAAATTTTTAACAACTTTTTATTTTATTTTAAAACTATCAACAAAACCAGGGGAACAAATGCTAACACTATACAAAAAAAAGTACATTACCTGTGCATGATCAGTGATGTAAAGGCCAACATTTTCACAGTCACTGATGTTGCAGTGCTTTATTGTGGGACAAGCCCCCTGACCACTGACACACACAGCCGACCCAACTGAAACAATAAGACGAAAACCTTGCATGAACATATGGATCACAAATAAAGGTTTATAAAGAAAAACAAATAAAGTCCCTCCAAGTCCAGAACTGCCAATAATTTAAAGATTTTTTTTTTATTTAGAACAGAGTATAATAGAATATAATCTTTTATTTGTCCCTGAGTGGGAAGGTTTAAAGTGCATCAGGAGCAAAGTAATAGTCGAAAGAAATCGCAAAGGTACACATAAAAATAAACTAAACAATGAGATCAAATATATCAGGTAAGAAAACCATACAGTTCTGAAAAATAGGAGATGCAGATTCTGAGAAATGTTCAAGTGTAATAAGATAATGTAAAACTTTACAAAATGTGCTTTTTAAAATATTTTTTTATATTTGCAATGTGTTGAATTTTAATTGTATTTTTTTTAAATCCGTCTGTCTCACTTAAAACACTTCATGCTCTGTATTAAAGAAGACCCGAGAGTGGGGTATTTTACCTGTGCATGTGCTGCGAATGATGCAGTGGTCGATGATGGGGCTGCAGTTGACAGTAATCTCCAAGCAGTGGTGCGCGTTGTGGTGCTGGGCGGATTTATCGTCGGGGTTGAACTGGGCACCAGACAACAGTTAGGAAATAAGTAACAAAAAAACATGCAGAACCATGGAAATGAGAAGAAATTGCAGTGAACAAGGTACATGCCGCTTCATTACAAATTCTTCTTACCCTAATAGTCATAAAGCCAACGTAAGCATCTTCGGAGCCTTCCATGAAAACAAAAGTGGAGTCTCTGGTATTCTCAATGATGACTTTCTCTGCAACCTTTCCAGGAGCTACAGAAGGATTTTCACAGTTTAATAACTAGAGACAGGATCGGTACAAATGTACTTGTTAAACAGATTCAAGACACACGTACCAGCTCCAATCATTGTGATAGGGGATTCGATATAGATCCACTCATCCGTGTAAATACCCGAGTGGACAAATATCAAGCCGTCAAAGTGAGGCTCCTGACCCCCTCCAAGAGCATCTTCAATGGTGTCGTAATACTGAAAAACAAAACAAAGTCAAATAAATAAGTGATGCATTGATAAATTATAGATTAAAAAGCACCAAGGATAAAGAAGTTGGGCAGATGACTTACAAACATGTTATCTCTCCCTTTGTATCTGGCAGGATTACTGTAGAAATGTTCTGCAAAGCCTGGCTTAACGTGGGCACCTTTATACTACAAAGGTAAATCAATACAGACAAAACAAAAACAAACATTTTTATACTGAACAAATAGTAGTCTGACATTTTCAGATAAAAAAATAAGAAAAAAACATTTCTGATGTTCTGTCATGCAAATCAGTATTTTATATTTTGAAATCCAACAAGAGGTATTAGGGTTTTAATGTCTTGTCAAAAATGTACATTAACATACAAAATGCTGAATTTTTGTGGAAAACAATGAAGGGCCGCGACACAGTCTGGAAAGGTCTGTAGCTTTATCTGGACATTTTCTTTTTGTAGATCAATGCGGAAAAAAAAGAAAACTGAGGATTTTTTTTCTCATCTTTATTTGTCTAAAGGACAACAATTTAATTAAATTTATTAAAAGCTGTGCCAGATTAAACCTTGATATTTACAATTAACCCATGGATGTTTTGGTTTTTGATTTACTCCCTCAACCCAATCAAAATAAAAATCCAGTTTCAGCACCGCGATGTTTCATGATTTGTGGGACCTTCAGATAAGACTACTATCCAAGTAACTCCAGGTAAATGTTTTGAACAACAATCATAAGAATCTTCATGTAAAAAATTTCAAAAAGCTGCATTAACAAACTTCTGGAAAAAGGAGTCTGGAATTTTGAAATAAATAAAAAATTGTGTAGGAACCGTAATTACAGCAATGGACATTTTTAATTTCTATATATTAAATTAGGACTGGGCAATATGGCCTCAAATCTATATTGCGATATAATCTAAAGCATGTGCGGTAACGATATCTTTTGCAATATATTCTCTTTCTTTATATGTCAGTTTATGAAAATTCTCACTTTTCAGATACATTGCAGCAGAACAACTTCAAAAAAAGTTTAGAATGCCATTTAATGAATATGTATTATGCAAAATGCATTTTAAAAAATATTCAAATCTTTTTTCCAAATGATGCAACACAAATTCTCACAACATAAAGATGAATATATTTTTAATAAATTAAAAGCTAAATGTTATAAAACAAACACAAAGTTCAAAACTGTCCGCTTTTCTGGTTACTCATTTATAAATTGACTATCGCACAAAAATAAACCTGCACATATTTGAATTAAAAATGCTTCAAGTTCAACAGGTCCCCCCCCCGTTAAATGGAAAACATTATGTTTAGTAAAGACTAACACTGAACATCAGTATCTATCGTCCTTGATGACAGATTGTTGACATCATCAAAATCAGCAATCGCGTTGGCTAAATTTATATCATTTCTACCTTATACCTTTTATATCGCCCACCAACCTTTAATGAATCATTGTCTGATGCTTCTGGGAGTTTAGATTTAAACGTGTGGATTTAAATGTGTGGAGTTTAAGGGAAAAAAAGTTTTCCTTCAGTTGGGACACCAATCTCCACACAAACACTATTAATTGTCGAAAGAGAAAGTGCACTACAAAATAATTATTTTTTTTAAAAGGCTTACAGAAAGGGGAGAGAAGCAGGGGGAGAGACGTTCGGTAAATGTCCCTGGGCCGGAATCGAACCCGGGACAACCGCATCGAGGATTAAGGCCTCTGAACATGGGGCGCCCGGCTTAACCCACTGCGCCACGCGACGCCCCATAATTTTTTTTTTTGTTTTCTCATACTTTTCATTCTAATAAACATACACCCTATTAACAAAATAACCACTGAAAAACATTTGGTGAAATGCATCCCCTTTTAATTTGGTTTAAAACAATAAAAATGACGACTGGATGTTGCAGCTAATTTTTGCAAGAAAACTCAAGAAGGAGGGGAGCTCGGAGCCATAAATAAGATTTCCTCACCAGTTGCTGAAAACTCTCCTTCCATGGGTTTGGCTGTTCATATTCTTCTGGATTGATCTGGTAAAACTTTCCTGCCTCTGGGTGCATCATAGGTCTGGTGTATTCGAAAACCTCCATGTACAGTCTCTTCCTGAAATAATAAATAAATCATTCAAGTAATATTTTCCTTTGAGCCACAAAAAACTTTAAAAAAATATTTTTTCTCCTTTACATACTGTTACAACACTTAAAGAAATGTTTACTTATGGTGATCATTTTGGCATTTAGTAACACCACAGAAACTTCTGGATGAAAAAAGAAATATTTTCTTACAAATATATTTTGACATATCTCAAACTTTATTTCAACCAAGTAAAATCCAATTACACATTTGGACAATTGGACCGTTGGTCACTACCCTTAAAGTCTGTAAATTAAATACAGTGGACCACAACCTATTCATGGTTCACTTTTGCAGATTTTTCTGTGAAACACGACTCCCGTTGTTATTAGCACGTATCTAAAATATTCAAATGAAATGCAGCTTGGGAAGCTTGAGTAACAAGGCTATGTAATACGCTATTGGCTGGCGTTTGCAAAGCAGCCAATCCAGGAGCGCCATTTATTTTCATTGGTGCTGATTAGCAGAAATAAGGAAGATTGTAGATGTTAGCTACTGCAGTAGAGCTAGGACAGTTTCCTTTGTGCGTATTAATGCATATTAAGGGATATTTGATGGTTGAACTAACAAAATAGGCAGTTATACGTGTTTTTAGAGGGGGTAGAGTCTCAAGTATTCATGGATTTTAACTAGTCATGGCCTGCTTTGGTTCCGAACCCCACGAATACCGGGGATCCACTGTTTATGTTAGTGACCAAGATCAAAAAACTCAGGTAAAGCAGTAAGGGCGTTGTGGTGAAGGAAAAGATAGATTAGTGAGAAAATGTGGGTTAAATCTAAGCAATATAGACATCCCAATATTCGGCAATAGCATTTTGATGTCAGGTTGTGCATCCCTGTAAAAGACCCACAAACTGGCAATGTTGACAATACTCAGGTTTTAAAAGGCTCCTTTACAATAAGTCTTAGATTATTGTGGGTTAAAATAATATGATGTTAATTTTGTTCAATAATCTGTTGAATACATATGTGTATAAAATGCACAAATACCACAGGTTGCTAGTGTTTTTGTTTTCTTTTTACATCGACGAGTCACACTAATTAGACAACAAGTCTCACCAGAGGATGGGGTCATTGGCCAGCTCACTGAAGCGCTTGCACACACATGCTGCACGGCACAAGTCTTGCTCCAACAGGTATGAAAAGATCTTCAGCACCACCTCATCTGGAAGCTTCTCCTGCAGATACTGTTCAGCTGGAGCAGCTGAGAGGACAAGGACCACGGCATTAGAGCATCGTATGTTTGTGGGAACAGACATGACTCGCATATTTACATCAAGATCACAGGAGCAACCAAGACAAAATTATTTGCTTTCAATAGCTATAAACCACAGCACTATATAAAAGAAAATCTTTTTCCTTTCATTTAGGAAATTTTCCTCCATTAACTTCTAAACAATGACGTCCATAATGACTCCTGTTTAACTGCAAAACCACATTTTGAAAAAATTTCAAATTGAGTATGCATCTACTTCAGCTGTAATTTAATAACATCCACATATCATTTGAGAAAAACAGAAAACAGACTCAAATATCCCACTTTATAAAAAAAAGTCTGTTTGATAAGACACGTTTAACATCACCTATAGAACTAGCATGTGATAATAAAATTAAATCTTAGGAGTAAATCTGTGGTACCAAGACAAAAATTGGTGACAAAACTGAAGCACAGCTACAATAATTTGTGTATAGTTGGAAATGTGCGCCTTGTTTTTGTTTTAGAATGAAGCACATTGGCCAACCTTGTGCATAACATGATATAAGCTGACAGTTGGCTTCAGTACAACAAGACAGTGTCACACGCAAACATCCCATTCAAGTCCTTTGGCTAGAACAGCAGCGTATGACAAAGACTCCAAATGTCACAAACACCAGACTCTAGAAGTTCCCCAGCTACAAGCTTAAAGCAGTATTAAATGCTTAATCCAAAAAGATCTCCCCAAGTTGCAGTCTCTTAAAACAGAACTGCACTGATGAGTATTTTAAAATATGTTTTCATGCTTGCTTATGTGATGCAGTATTTACAAATAGATCTTGTTAAAGAGTTATTCTGGTTTTATAAGGGGAAGACAATCTGTCAGATTTCTGAAGAACCAACTGGCTCAAATAGAGGTCCAAACAATAATCAGTGTAAACAGGTTGTAAAACCAGGGCTCTATATTTAAATTAAATTACACATGATATTTCTGCATTTTTAAAGACTAATCATCCCCAATATTCATCATATTCAATGATGAGGGCACTCTAAAGAAGATGCAAGACAAGAAAAGGTGTTTACCTGGTAAATCTGGACACTTCCCTGAAACTCTGGGGCGCTTAGGTCGGTGTCCAAAGTTTTCTGTTGTTGAAGTGGAGGCACCCTGTAAACAAAAATAAATCTCTCACTATTTGCCACAATCATCTTTGGAAACAAATATTTTCATCCAAGCATTTTTCTCCTGCTGTCTTAAACAGACCCGTCCCGACCGTACCTCCATGTTTGTCTTTGTGGGGCACACCGTTCTCTTGGGTAGAGACTTTCTTCTAAGTTGGTAGGGACTATTCTGAGCTCCTGGACCGGATTCTTCTGCAACCATTTCTGCAGGAATGTCCTCATCTACGATTGGTAGATGAAGGGGAAAAAAGCTAGTAATTAAATCAACACAAAAAAAACCACACACATCAGGGACATAATTGGCAAGAACCTTTAGACATCTGAATTTACAGCTCCTTAGAAAGTGAAGGTTATTGATGTACCACTAAATAAAATCATTTGAGCGTGAACTTTGTAAGGGCATAGGCTTTCATAAATAATGAGTGACATCCTGTTGGATTTAAACTACTACATCTGTTTGTTTCATCCTTAGGATGTTGTTTCGATTTAGAAACAAGTAGTCGCATAGATGCATCGGTCAGACGCTTAACTTGCAGATACAGATTAGGATTTTTGAATTTGCCAGGTTTCGGGCAACAGAGAATACACTGTTCTTTTTTTAAGTGTTAAAATTTTGATGTATAAACTACAGCAGGGTGATATGGACAAAAAAAAGAAAAAACAGTACTACTACAGCTCAACTACAATACTATTGTATTGAGTGTTTTCAATGATTATCACAATACAGTTGCAAATTAATCCACTTTCTAAAACAACATGAGTTTATATACAAAATTTGAACAACAAATTTTAACAACGAGTGTTATTTCTACAAAATATTTTATGAACCCAACACACAAGTCCATTAAATATCATATGATAGTATGGATTACAAGTAAAAAAATTACAATTTCTTAACTAGTGGCATACGGAAAAACAAACCCCATTTGTAGTACAGTTTAAGAGTGCAAATATGTTTCAGTATGATCATAAAACACAAAATAATTTTACAATACTGCAACCTATTCTCAGTCCAGTAAAAAAGCTTGCCCTCACACACTGCCTGACAGGCAAGTTGTATCATCTTGTCCTATTAAATTTTAAACCCCATCTTTATCATTTTTATTGTTATTTTCTGTTCCTTTATACTTTGTTTTATTGCCCAGCAATATTGTAAACATTGTTCCTTCTCTAAATTAGGTGATAATTTAGCTATAATAAAAATTCCTACTTCTGGGTTGGAAAAATAAACTCGAGAAGATACTACGTACAATGGCTACTTGGGCGTCACCATATTAGAATCCCGACTTCTCCGACTACATTAACCAGAACGCTGTTAACTCAGGCGTGACGTCATTCCGAGCTCCAACTTTCGAGTTAAATGGAACGCAGCATATGCCATATTTTTCTTAGATATTTTACATCATGCCATCCGTACAGTTTAAATTACTTTTATTGAGATGCCAAATTAAGTTTCAAATGGACCATGACATAGTGGTGCCTTCCCCCCACTCCCTGCTATCCACTGCTGCTCAGCTGGCTGAAGAAAGGATAAGACTTTTCCCAAGACTGACTAATTCATCTGCTTTGAAATTGTTATTTTGGTGAAGTAAGTGTTGCCCATCACTCTACCACGGTTTTGTAACCGCTGTAGATAGGTGTAATATGCACGATAAGTATGTTTAATTGAAAACCCCAACCTGATTTTTATGACATTACCACTAATAATCAATTTGTTGCATTCTTTTTTGCACCAGTAGGAATCATTTTGGTAACAAATACATGTAAGTAAATTGTGCTAAACAGTGTTTTGTAGGGTTGTCAGAAAATGTCGATACGCCAATATATATCGTGATATTTTATGTTGCTATATTGTATCGATATTCAAAAGCAATACATCGATTTTAATTATTATTATTTTAAAACTTGAATGGAACCATTAATGATGGCAGTATTTTTTGTAGTAAAATTAAAAGTATGACTGATATTTTGTGGCCTTTTTTCACCTTCTTTGCTCCAGTGGATCAACTCAATCTAGTAATAAATCTGTAAGTTTTAAATATGAAACAGGTTGAATGTTTAGAATGCTGTGACACTTTTTCTACACGTAAGTTTTAAAAATCACAATATATTGTCTTACTTATAGTTTTGCAATATATCGCAAAATATAGCATCCCCATGTATTGTGATAGATATCATATCACCACATTCTTGCCAACACACATCTAGTGTTTAGTTTTGTTTTTTGACTCTAGGTTATTATACTGTAATAATTCCATAATGGCCCATAGATATTTTAGTTTAGTTTAATAACATTTACAAGTTCATTCAGTTGATATTTAGAAGTAAAATACTTCACCATCTAGTGCTGCAAATAATTAGAAACTAGATTAGGGTCATAGTTATTACAGTACATTGTCCCTAAGAGTTGTAATTTGACATTAGCCTATAGCAAGCACTAACAAATGAGTCTTTAACTGGGAAATGTTTACGTTCACAGATTGAGGACACTCATAGTTCACAGTTTAATGTCACCCAAATTACTAAAACCCAACGGGATATTTCTAGAGAAAAAGTTAGTCATAATGACGGGCAGCGCCATTGACATTTTACCATCGCAGAGGTTATAAAGACTGGGGCTTTTTTTAGGGGGAGAACGACGGCCTGAGGTATGAAAAGAAAAGGCACGTCTACAGCTGTCCAAATACTCAAACAACAACAACTAGAATGGGCTATATTAAATTAGCCTGCTACGGCAACTAGCAAAACCCTTAAATGCGCCCTTCCAAGGGTTTGTCATCCGTCAATCTACTACAGTCTGTACATTTTGTTATTCATTTGCGAAACATTTGTATTTCTACTACACAAAAACACTTTGCACAGCAGCGGTATTGAGTGAGACAAGCAAAAGACGAGTCGACTCGGGGCATAAAATCAAGCAAAACAAAGCGCGGCCTAAATGCTAGCTACAAACACACACGCCTCGGCGTTTCCTGACGACAGGGCAGCAGACTAAGAATGCTGGGTTTAGGCTCACACTGAGCAGCGCTTCTTTTCTCCATGTAAAACAATTTAGCTCAAATAATATATGAACTGCAACACATTGTCCAGATGCATTCAATCACACAACTACGGCTGATAGTTTGACAAGCCTCCGACAAAAGCTAACGCTAGTTGAAGGAAAATTACCTCTTTCCTGGTGGTTCCTATCCGGCTGCACCGGGCGCGGCCTTGATACTCGCCTAGGTCTTCTGGTAACGTTACTTGCTCTGACGGAGTTCATTTGGGGTGTTGGTAATCTTGAGAAAATGTCGAAGCTTTCACGGCAGAAGAGGCGACGCCAAAGCACGCCGTCTTATTTCTTTTTGTTGAGCATTTGACGAGCTGCCATCTTCCACCGCGGCTCGAAATGACCGTATCGCCGTGTAGCTCCCCGTTCGCCCCGCACTGGTGTTACGTCTGGCCCCGTTCCTCTGTAGCAGGAGGAGCCATAACAGACAGCGACGGTCCGTCAGGCCTCGGCCGCATCACATGCGTACAGCGCTCGCCTTCTCATTGCCTCTTCTGTTGAAGGCGCTCGATTTAAGCTGTTCTTTGACTTTAACATCGGTTGTTGCAAGTATGCACTGCGTGTGAATGTGTTGTTTTCCTCAGCTACATCTGGGCTCTATTTACTTTAGCCTGCAAATGATCCCCGGACAACGTGTTAAGTGTGTTTATTGACACTTTTCTAAACTAGCACCTGGGTTCAAGGTATGAAATATATGGGCTGCGCATACATCTCAATAAGTCACAATATCAGAAGAAGAAAAAAAGTACTTTTTTATTACTTTTGCTTAGCAAATAAAGAAATATTGTGTTTGAAAAGCAGAGTAGTAACCAGTCACATTTACTGTGTTACATTTACTTGAGTAACGTTTTTTTGGAAAAATGTGCTTTCATGAGTAGTTTTAGTACACCATACTTTTACTTTTACATTAGTAATGATATTATGAAGTATTACTACTCTTACTTGAGTACAATTTCTGGATACTCTTCCAAACACAACCTAGTGAATGAAAAAGGCATATTTTAACCGAAAATGGATGGAGACACAGGTAAACCCCTTACATTGTCAATTGAAGAACTTCACCCTGTTCTAAATATACATACATTACCAACCAAGAGTATTAGTTTCATCAGTTTTTTTATTGAAAAGAAATTGTTTAATTGCATTTTTCTCATACTTGAATTTGTATTTTGTAAATATGTTATTTGTATAATTTAGTCTTTGAAATACCAGAACTTGCATATAATATTTTTGTCACACTAATGACTTCATTTTAAAATCTTACATCAAATATTATGATTAAATAGTTACTTATAGTATTTAAGTAGCCTCTTGATCAAATATTGTTTTTACTCTTAGTTGAGTAATTTCTCGGACGGCTACTTTTTACTTTTACTTGGGTAAAAAGTATGTTTAAGTAGTGCTACTCTTACTGGAATCCAATTTTTGGATACTCTACCCACCTCTGATTACTACATCAATGCAATGTTGTGTGGAGTGCATCAGTCAGTGGCAGTGCTCTGATGTTAAGAAGACCAGAATGCTTTCATAGCTGCCTTCAGCTCTTATGCATTGCTGGGTTTGCTGTCTCACCTTCTTCTTGACAGTCCCCCAAGGATTCTATGAAGTTTAGGTCAGGCAGCCTTGTTTGCCAGTCAAGCACAGTAGTAACCTAGTCATTCCTTCCACTCAACTTTCATTATGCTTGGATACAGCAGTCTGTAAAAAGCCAGTTTCTTTAGCAATGATCTTTTGTCGCTCACTCTCATTGATGAGGGTGTCAGCGGCTGCTTGTCAACTGTCAAGTCAGCAGTCTTCCTTTGATTGGGTAGACTGTAAAATGACCGTAAAATGCAGTATCTGCATTAAAACCTTTTCATGGAGTTATTCGATATGGACATTTTGACAGATATTAAAAGTTGTGTTTTTATTTCTTGTAAAACATAATAATCAAAGTTTTAAAATAACATATTTCACACTGTGGGTAATGGATATAAAATATATCTTTAATTTTTAAATTGTATAATTTAGTCAAATGACCTTTTTAATTAAATTATCTGTTCAGAGGCACCTGTGTTCATGGGCACATTACTAATCGAACTTGCTGGGAGCTTGAACCAAGTGAACAGCTAGTAGCAAAATAAATAACATGAAAGGCTTACACATATAGAAAAATTCACTTTAATATACAACAGTAAGGTATAAGGCAGACAACCCAAACTAGACAGGATTGAGCAAAATAACACACCTTCTGACTGAATGAAAAAACTGAAAATTTTGAGGGAAAAAAAAACAAACAAAAAACACAAGATACATTTATCTACATATTGAGTATCAGTTGCCTTATGTAACCAGAGGAATCTGCGCAGAAAGTTTATTTTCTGGAGGGTGGATTTGAACTACATACAAATTTAGTATAAAACAGCAACACAAAACGAAAAAAACTTACCATGACATGTTCTATTGGTTAAAAAAAACAACATATAAAGTGATTTTACAACAAAGTTTGGCTTTCAGCTTTAATCAGATGCAGGGGGGAGGGGGGGTGTCTCACAGAAGATGACTGAACAAAAAAAGACAAAGTGTTACTGTAATCATTGTCCTCATGTGATGTTCTTTCATATATTTCACTTTGAAGCAAAAAAGGAAAATCACAAATGTGAAATTTATGCAGAACCCCCTGGATTTGGGAAAAATAAATCACATAACTCAATAAATTACATCACATTGTTGAAATTAATCTTCCTTTTTTTAGATGAGCTAAAGGTAACAAGTGTAGAATCATTCTTTAATTTGCATTTTAAAATCAGTACTCTAACTATGGAAACAAGTCTTCAGTTAAAAGAGAGAGCCTATCTGATCGACATAATTCATTTCCTCAACAAGAGAGCTGTCAATTGTGGATTAGAAATAATTATAAAAGTCCTTCAAAAAAGTAAATCCACACAAAGTTTGGCAAACAAAGCCGGTTTGCTGGTTGTTCCAAGTCAGTTGTAATTGTGTGCAGAGTAATCTAGAGTAAGACCATGTACACACGTAGCCGGGATTTCTTAAAAAGGAATATTCTTACCGCCTCGTTAAAAAACAAATCTCCGTCCACACCTAACCTCATAGCGTTATTAAGCACATTCATAGACATTCCACACCTGTAGGGGGCAGCAGTTTCCCCAAATCCTATCCACTGAGAGTAACTTTGCACACACTTGCCTCTACATAGAGCATTAATTGAGCTAGTAAAAACAAGCCAACAAAAACCGCTTAGACAATCGATGATGCTAACACAGCTTTGAGGGTATAAATGCTGTTTCTGAGGGTAAACACAGGTCGCACAAATGATCTTGGATCATTTTTGTCGCGGAAAGTGACATTGCGAAGCTGAAAACTCCAGTTATTTCTGTCCACACGCAAACGCTTAAAACAGAGAAAATGCAGATCTTCACCTTGGCTGGAGTTTTAAAAAAGATTCGTTTTCGGTGCCGTAAATCTGCGTTTTCGTGTGGATGACAGGCGAAACCGTAGAAAAAATATCTTTGTTTGGTGAGATAGCCGGGTAAGTGTGGACAAGACATAAGAATCCGTTCTGAGTAGGAAGGTTTGGTCTGTGTGGTGGTTGTGATTTAACGTCAGTTCCGCAGATGATCCACTGGAGGGTGCAGTGGAGGCACCAGTCTGAGTTCCGGTGGGTGGAGAAGCACACCTGCAGCTCATCAGAGGATCAGCAGGAGGATAAAGGGAGCTGGAAGCCAGTCACTCATTGCCTAAGTGCTCTCCCTTCTAGCTCTCCCGTGATTCCTCCAGTATTTTCTTCACCTTTTCGTTGTCCTCCTCTTCCAGATACTGGTTTCAAGTCCTCTCACTCCTGAGCTCCAGATCCTTCATCTTTAGTATAATACCACTGTTCAAGGATTACTTGCTTAATCTCCACGACTGGTTCCGTCTTCCTCATTCCATCTACTTCCTCCTCCTGCAAACCAATCCACTCACCTTGGTCTCCATCCATACCCACCTTTCTCCACTTGCCCTCCAGCACCCTTTTGTAAGAACTCACTATCAAATCATTTTCAATCATTATCAATCTCCAGCTCACCTTCTCAGCTCACCTCCAGCCTCCGGTTCAGCCACCACACTGGTCATCCTCCAACTAGACTCTTCCCTCGCATCTCTACTTCTTCATCTCTGTAACCATCTACTCACTTCAGGGCTCCAGGTCTCGGTCCCCTGCAGCCCCCCCCCCCCAGCACCTCCCAGATCCACAATCATTAGTTCAATAAACCTTTTAAAATCTTTCTGGTCTCCTGAGAGTTTCGTGCATCTGGGTCAAACAAATATCTAAAGGCGTTACAGGATCAGAAGGATGTTCAAAACAAAGTTATTTCCATTGGAAATACAAAATGCACACTGTAAGAAATAAAAGACAAATGAGCTAAAGGACTTATTTGCAGAAAAATCTGAAAAAAAACATTGTTATAAGGCTAAAGAGAAGCAGCCATGATCTGTAAATTTATGGTTTATTCAGTGAGGACTACCAAACAAATGTATATATATTTGACATCATTTCCACACTGGTGTTTGTCCATCAGTTGTAAATATGTTTGTGGATGATGAAGACTTTTTTTCAGGATAATGATGTATCATTACACTGAGCAAAGAACAATAAAACGTTTCTTCAGGAAAGACATATCAACTTTAAAACATGGCTAACAACTCAATGGACAATTGTAAAAATTGACAACAAAAAAAGGGTGTCTGATAAAACTCCACCCTGCAGAGTGGATCTATCAACTGACACCTAAAGTGTTTCTGCACAGGAAACGTGTCCGATGAATCATTGAAGTGACTCAGAAACGTATGTTTGTAGTAGGGCTGTCAAACTTAATATGTTAACGAAGGTCGATTTAATTTGTAGAATTACTGCAATTTTTTTTAAACGCAACTAACACATGCACAGGATTGTCCAGCCTGTTTATCTTACAATTCAGGTCGCACTGCGTTCTGTGCTCTTTACGTATACACCATGGCAGATCCAAACTGCATGGGAATATTCAAATGTACCCGTTTAAGGGCAAGCTCCCACATTTCTCGCCTCTGATTGGCTAGCCGGATTGATTTATTAATAATCATAACATTCGAGGACCAGTACCTAACTCTAACCTGACTCATTTTCTAATCCTAATATTCAAGGAATTCTACTTAACCCTAATCTAATCCATTATTAATTTAGGACCAGTACCCACTTCTAATCTGCAGTAGACGGGACCTTGGCCCTAAACGGGTACATTTCGAATATTTGTGAACTGCATTACCGCATTCACAGGATGACCCGCCCTGTTTATCCTACAATTCAGCCCGCGCTGTGTTCAGTGGTTCTCACGTAAAAAGCATGGCATGGGATTATCAGTCTACATCACTCTCTGCACTACTGCGCGTTTAGTCTGCAGAAAGAGACACGATCAGGGGTTGTAAACGATCAGAAGAAGTGTTTAGAACGTGCAGATGATTAAAAATTACACAATTTGCAGAGATAACTTCACATCAGGTAAGCCTTGGCTAACCAACAAACTAAAATAGCTAATCAGCAGTGTAGCTGCAAGATAACCACAAATAATAACAGTGGGAACTGGAGTTATGTAAAGGTTCGGTTCCACAACATTTGCACTTATGTTGATAAGCAAATAATCCCTCTATTGTTCAGAGGAATACAATTCAATTCAAAAATGCTTTATTGATCCCAGAGGGAAAATAAGTGTTGATGTAGCGTATGCTATTTAATTCTTCAAGGAGTTGTTATAGATCCTGATGCTGTTGTCAGGAAGGATCTCCTGTAGCAGTCTGTGTTGCAGTGAAACTGTTGAATCCTTTGACTGAAAACACTCTGTTGTTCTTGGATATTCCCTTGAAGAGGATGCTCAGGGTTGTCCAATATTAATAAGAAACGGTCAGCTTCACATTTAGTGAAGGTTAACCAGTTAGTTTGCCTTAGCAACTGGCTAAAAGATAAATAGGTTAAAAGGGCCACGTGTAAATTTAATAGTGGAGTTCAAAACAAAATTTCCATGGATCGCTCCTGTATTTTCTTTACAAAAGAGCAAAAGCAAAAGTTTTGTCCTTTATTTACAAAATTGTAGTTTTTCAGTCATATTTAGGACTGTTAATTAATCGTGATTAATTCACAGCTACCCTGTGATTATTAGATTAAAAATTGTAATCGTTTGACAGCCCTAGTTTCTGGTTTTTCTTGCCTACAGGAACTGCCATGTAAAAGCAGCCTGCACCATGTTAATGCAAGATTCAGCTAATAAATTGGAGACAAACCTTAAAGTTGGTCTTCTTTTACCTCAAAGGTTTTCATTTCTGTCTGAGCTGTTCAACTTGTACTTCCTTTTGGTTTTTGGGTAGTTGACCAATACTCTAAATGCTCCCTTGCATCATGTTATTTGCTCTGTATTCCACTAGATGTCCTCTTATGTCATCATCTGAGTGCATGCTGTGTTTGGGTAGAGAATCACATGACTCCTCCATGCCATTAGTTTTTTAAAATCTGAATTATACTTCAAATTGTTTCCATTTTTTGTTAAGTTCATACTAAATTACCCTATAGACACCTTAAAGGTTCATTCTTGGCTGTAAGCTCAGTGTGAGATTTAATGCTGTATTTACCTCCTAGAGACTGCCACATTTAGAGCTTGTTGTGACCAATAAGCAGAATCACTTAGAAGCTGTATTGTTGTAACAGAAGGTTTCTTTTATTTTAAATGAGAATAATGTAATTATTGCTTTATAGTTATATAAATTATGTAAATTATAACTTACAAAGAAGGTGCCCTGGTCATTATTATTAGATCAAAACTTTAAATCACAACTTTTTGGCTGAAGACAAAATGCTGTGCGTGGTGAAAAAACAACACCACACATAATCCTGTACAAATCTCCACAGTAAAATATTGGTGGCATAATCATTCCGTTGTAATGCTTTATTCAGCAGAAACAGGGAAGTTAGTTAGAACTGATGGGAAGATGATTGATGAGAACCAGTCAAAAGCTCCAAAAGGCTTGAGACTGGGGTAGAGGTTCACCTTCCAAAAGGACAAGAACCCTACACATGTTGCCGAAGCTAATAGTTCATATTTCAAATCTCACCAGATTCATGTATCCTTTTCTTTATTACTTTCACAATTATGAGCTACTTTATGTAAGTATTTCACATAAAAGTCCCATAAAATGTTTGTGGATGTAATGTAACACATTTTTTAAAGTTCTGCGGGGGGGATGTGACAACATTAAAACGATTAACCCCGTTTTTCTTTGTGAAAATAAACAATGCAACACTGAGTAAATCATTACAAACATCTTAAGTCTTAGAATGAAAAAGCAGATGGAAATTAATACTGTGATTTAGATGCGGTGTGGGCTCAGCAATCATCAAACACAATTCAGCCTTTTATCCTCTCCCCAGGTGGTTTCACTATCATTCACATTTTGAAACATGTGACCGAAACTTCTGAGATATTGGTCAGTGTGTGAGGTAATCAACTCACAGGTTTCAACGACCCAAATTAACAACAAAATGGATGGGTGGATGAGTGCCACACATGTGACTTTAACAAGTCTTAGAGATGTCAATAATCAGTTCTTAGGCCTTAAACTCATTATAGTTGTAAAACTCCAAGACAGTAAGATATAGCTGAAAAAGACGTTTGAAAGAGAAGTGAAACGACTTTAATGTCAAGAAAGTAAGCCAGATGCTCTTACAAAAGTAGAGCCATGTGAGAGCTGAAGGTTTATTGATCTGTCTGTGACTTTGCATAAGGGGGTTAGAGGTGACTGGCCTCATGAAAGGAGTCAATCTGGAGGTCTTGTGCTGATCATGCATAGATAATAAAGAGGGAGCCTCGGAGTCTTTTATATGGAGCAACATTTTCCAATCGTCATTTCCTTGTGAAGGTTTTTCACCTTTTCTTACTTTATCACATTACATCCACAAACGTCTTTGTATTGTATTTGGATTTTATGTGACACACCAACACAAAGTAGGACAGAATTGTGCATAGCTTGCAAATTTCTTTGAAATAAACCCTGAAGAGGTTCCTGACTTTCCTGGGGAGGATGATATTGATGAGCTTACTGTTACAATTTCCAATGTTTTGCTTTGGTGATCCCGTCAAGGCCTCCGAAGTTTGTAAGAGAACAAAAAGCCTCATGGAGGCCAAGGAACTCACCAGACAGTTCACATATAATGCTTAATTACTCATGAGGGGTTGTTCAATCAATCATCTGAAAAGGGAGTATGGCACAACTGAAAACTTTACAGAGCAACAATTGAGTCAATTCTAAGGTAAGGCATCGCCTGTTGGTTTCTTAATTTAACTGTTAAATGAAAAGCTCAGATTGTAACTTTGATTAAGACAGCAGGGAGGATTACGGAAAGGACAGCTCTTCTAAATCCTCAAACTGTTTGAGCAGACCATTCTCAGACAGGCAGACTGCATTCTCAAGTATCCCTCTAATGTTCAGCACAGTATGTTTTACTGAACTCGGGGGTACAGAGTGTTCTTATGCAAGCACAACCGGTATAAGGATTCATTTCTTCCCTTATCGATTAAGGTTGTAAATGAACACAGGGGGCGTGAGATGAACAGGCTCATTTTTAGTGGAACAGGGTTTCCAGTGTTATTTATTATTGTATCCTTTTTGAATGATCTTTTCAAGGTTGTTTTCATTATTTCATATATGTCTTTATTTTGTTTTGTGATGCTATGGATGAGTATAGTGGACTTGTGCAGTGTAATTCCCTTTGTCCAAGTCAAATTTCTCCCAAGGGAGACAAATAAAGACACTTTGACTTTGACTTTACCAAGCCATACACCAACCTATGCTGGCTGAGTATAGAGAGCATTAATCAGAGAAGTAGCCAAGAGGTGTATGTAGGGCTTTTCCACTGCAAAAGAACCAGGGCTAGTTCCATGCTGGTGCCAGAGCCAGTTTTTAGTCACTTCTTAGCTGGTTCTTTCAAAGAACGGGTTGCTTTTCCACCAAAAAAACCCCTGCTCTTAGATAAGTCTGAAGGAGCTGCAGATAGCCCTGCTCAGGTAGGAGAATCTGTCAAAAGGAGAACTATTAGTTGTTCATTCAACAAATCTGGACTTTATAGAAGAGTGGGAAAAAGAAAGACCTTGTTAAAAGAAAGACATAAGAAGTCCAATTTGAAGTTTACCATGTAGTCATAAATGACAACTTTCAACTAAGGACACTAAATATACTGCTAGAGCTACAATGGAAAAACTTTGATCAAAGCATATTCATCTACTAGATTTTCCCAGTCAAAGTCCAGACGTAAATCAAATATAAAATCTGTGTTCATATTGAACATTTGCATTTTCACAGACTCCTCAACCAATCTGACTAAGCTTAAGCTTTTTTGGACAGAAGAATGGGAAAAAAGTTCAGTCATGGGCAAAACTGGTGGATAAAAGAAGACTTTCTGTTGTAGTTGAAGTGAAAAGTGAAAAGGGGGTATATAGAAATGCACTTTTTAGATTTTATTTATTAAAGTTTTCCTTCTACTTCACAATTCTGCACTATTCTGTGTTTACTCATGACACAAAACTCCAAAAACTGTTGTAATGCAACAAAACAAAAAAAGTTCAAGGGGTCTGAATAGTTTTGCAGGGTGCAGCATAAACTGATTATTTGGCTTGAAATGGCAGCGTGTGTTCATGATTCATTGTTTGCTACTGAGGAAATGCTTTGACTCAGTGTTGTTGTAACTAAAGGAGGGCATTTATCATGCAGCATGCAGATATTTTACTATCCCAGAGCTCTATTTTTTTCACAATGTTTGACCAGCATATTTAGGAAAAAACACACCAAAACGAGCCATACCATCCAGGCATTAGCCATGTGGAGTTTAGCTACGGGGATCTCTGTTATTTGTGACACTAATATATTGACGATATGACAGTGAGGAACATGTGTTGGCTTGGTAACCAATCTAGTATCCAGTGGCAACAGAGGTCTATTGAATGCTGGGTGGCTCTGTATGTGCTGCTGTGCCCACCACTCTCCTGTGTCATCAAGTCATAGAGGCACATTGTTGAACCAGATCTTAAACATGGTGGGGGTGTTAGGTGCTCATGAGGCAAACCTGCTATTACAAATGTTCAAGGTGTAGAACAATTTGGGCTCCAGCCTGCAGGTGGTAGCACTCTCCATCTGTCAGTTGCACAAGCAAACAAGGTCTATATTTAATTCCTTCTTTTAAACAACCCCCCCTTTGATAAATGGTATTCTTTCCTCACAATGCAGCCGAGTGTAAAACATTGTTCCCGTTTCTGGTCATCACTGAGCCCATTGCTATCTAAAGGCATCTACTAGTGCAGAGGCAGACACAACAGGATAAGCGTCTTTGTCTCAGACTCCTGTCTGTCAGAGACACCCCACAACCAGCAGCCCCTACCCCCTCCCAGCGTCTCCTCCATTTGGGCGGCTGTTATAGAGAGGGCAGATGGCTCATTACCATAAATAGGACAGAGAGAGAGAAAGAGAGAGTGAGTAAGGGGGCCAATGCGCACCAAACCAACAGGACCATGATGCCCGAAAACCAAGAAAATGGGAGTCCGTTGCTAGGAGAGAGGAAAGACAGCTTTATGGCAACACAAAGCTGATTCCTCCCATCCAACCTCAGTTTGCTCCCGCCCCCTTTTGTACTCCTGTTCTGGGGACTGAGACTTGAATCTGCTGGTTGTAGACAGATGGTCAATAGGCCCCACCGTTCTACAGCTGGACGCAAGCTGCACCAACACAGCGAGTCCTGGCAGGGCTGCATCACACCTAATCCTGTCCAACCTATGAGAGGCAGGAGTAGAAAGTGATGAAGTCGTGGCCATCAGCTAAGAATAGACCTGCACTTGTTGCCCACAGGAAATGTGTGGCTGCACATTAGATGGTAATTCTTTAAAGAGGGTGGTGTAACATGCTTGCCTGGAAGAAATCGTTCACAATGTGTGATTAGAGATTCCCTTCTGATGCCCTGTTTTTGCACAGTTTTTATTATACTTAGTTTTTTTGGTATTGAAATGTGATCTCACTTAGGATGATGACAAAATGACTACACGATTGTGATCCAAGCTTTAGATGTGTCTCTGCTTTAACACACCTGAGTCAAATAATCAGGCCATTTTTAGGACACTGGAGAACTTGATTGCATACTTAGAAGGTAAATCAAACATTTGTTTCAGGTGTGTTGGACCAGGGAAATACTTAAACATAGCAGGACACTGGACCTCGAGGACTGGTGTTGCAGACCCCTGCTCTAAAGGCAGTCACCCAAGAGGCATCATAGTCAAACAACAGATACACCTTAACTCACTCTGAAGCAGTTCTGCTTCAAATTCCCATATGTGAAGAAGCTGAGCTTAGTCACCCTATGCAGAAAGCTCATTTCAACTTATTTTATCTGAGATTTTCTGCAAAGTTTTTAATCAAAGTGTCTTGCAATAGGAATAAATAGTTTGATGTTTTGGGATGACCCTGATGTGAGCCCCAAGTCAAAAAACACTCGTCCATTTGTAAAGTTGACTTATAAATACAGCTTTGGTCCTCACTTTCAGATTTTTATTCCTCTCTCTGCA
Organism: Valencia hispanica; assembly: GCA_963556495.2. Lineage (NCBI taxonomy): Eukaryota > Metazoa > Chordata > Actinopteri > Cyprinodontiformes > Valenciidae > Valencia > Valencia hispanica. Next base: position 19,957,153 of record OY747711.1, read on the forward strand.
TATTGGATTAAAGTGTAGCTGTGCTCTGAACCACAGTCATACCCAAACCTCAACTGTAGCAGGGTAATGGGGTCATCATCATGAAGCCCGTCCTGAGAGGGAGCTTGTCATCTTGTAGTTGACCCTTAGTCTCTGGGAGCATATGGGTCCTTTCCATGTGAGCCCATCACCTGTAGGGTCGAACATCTGGATCAGACCAGATGCTCAAACCTGGCAGAATAATCTGGCTTTTGAAAGTAAATTAAGTTCAGGATAAAATCTTAAATTGAACAAATTAACACTTTTTCAGGCTTTTATAAAGCTTTGGTCATTTTATCACCCAAAAACGTCAGCATCGCTCTCTCTAATATTCTCTTTCTAATTGTGGCTCATTGTATTTTGTGTTTTGTATTATTATGTAAACAAACAGTGCACCAAAATAAGGCAGGCTATGGTCTGAGAGGAGACTCTTCCTCTTATTTAGTGAACCACAGTCAAGAAACTACCTCTAAAAGAAAAACACATCTGCTCTCGGTTCAACTTCTGGTTGAAAGAGCAAGTGCAACCGACTGATCAGTTAAGAAAACACATTTATTTTTAGATGATTGAGATGTTATTTCATACTGCAGATACAAACCTGCCCATTTTTTTTCAGTTAATGTCACATTTGTGTAATTACCTAAATTTGATTTAATGAATAGAGTTGCTGGCAAATTTAGTCCAATAATTCATATATAATGCATATGTTTTTATATAGGTTCTGTAGAAGTTTGCAACTTTCTGCTTTTAAATACTGACAAGACAGAAAACGACAACACAGCAAGTCTTTGGACCAGAAGCTCTGAAAAAGAAAATGCTTAGTCAATCACTTCATCTGGATGGTATTAAATTGCCCCCCAGTAATAACGTAAAGAACCTCGGTGTTACTTTTGACCAAGACATGACATTCAAATCCCATATTAAACAGGTTTTCTAGGATTTCCTTCTTTCACCTCCTTTCACAATCCTGTCCAGGAGTGATGCTGAGAAACTAGTCCATGCATTTGTTACTTCAAGGCTGGACTACGGTAATCATATACAATCAGGAAATCCACAAAATGCAATAAAAAGCCTTCAGTTGATCCAAAATGCTGCAGCAAGAGTACTGATGAATATTAAAAAGAGAGATCACATTTCTCCAGTTTTAGCTTCCCTTCATTGGCTCCCTGTTAAATCCAGAATACAATTTTAACATCATCTTTCTTACATATAAAGCCCTTAATAATCAGCTCCATCATACATCAGAGATCTGGTTGTTCCATATGTTCCAGACTGCAGGTTTACTGGTGGTCCCTAAGATTTCTAAAAGCAGAATGGGAGGCAGATCTATTTATCAGGCTTTTCTCCTGTGGAAGCAGCTCCCAGATTTAGTCAGTGAGGCAGACACTGTTTACTTTTAAGGCCAGGCTTAAAACATTTATTTTTGATAAAGCTTATAGTTAATAACAGATTGATTTTAGCCAGTTGTTGAATGAGTGGAGGAGTAGTAGCCGACATCCTAAGTGTTGGTGGGGAGAATGCAGTCCAGACAGGCGGTTCTCCCTGGCTCTGCCTCTCTGGTGTTTCATTCTAACAGACTGGGTTGTCCTGAACTATCTCTGTAGTTAAGCTGATATAGGCTTAGACTGTTGAAGGACAGACTGACCACTTTTCTTCACTCTGTTACTTATCTCTTCTACTACTCCCCAGTTGCATTATTTGCTGCTTTTTCGACTGTTAACTGTTTTTTCTCAATGTTTTTCTCTCCATAAAAGCTACACCTGGTCTGGCATCCTGCTCAGTTGCAATGCCTTCTTGGAGCATGGGCATCGACTGGGATGATGCTCCCAGTAACTGTTTGTCCTCCGTGTCCTGTTATCAACTTTTGACTTTCTTTAACATAGAAAGTATTCTTACATCAGTTCTTATTCTTTCTGTTTCTCTGCTCTGTCTTCTCGAACTTCCAGACGGTCATGGCAGATGGCCGCCCATACTCCCTGTAGCTCAGAGAATAGACTTCAAAATACTTTTATTCGTTTATAAATCATTGAATATCTTAGCACCAAAGTATGTTGAAGATCTGCTGTTACTATACCAACCCCCCCCCCCCCCCCCAGATCCTCTAATTCCAGTCTACTCAGCATCTCCAGAATTAGAACCAAACATGGAGAAGCAGCTTTCAGCTTCTATGCTCCTCTAATCTGGAACAAACTTCCAGACAACTGCAAAGCTGCTGAAACACTGAGTTCTTTTAAATCACAACTAAAAACATATCTGTTTAGAGATGCCTTTGAGAATTGCTTTCATGTATCATATGTTTTGTGTGTGCTTCTTACTTTATTGCTGTCTTTACTTTATATGCTTTGTCTGTGTTTTACTGCCATTTTTATTTTACCCCTTGATCATGTAAATCACCTTGAATTACTTTGTTGTTGAAAGTGTGCCATACAAATAGAATTGCCTTGCCTTGCCTACTGAGGTAAGTTCTGCTGGGTGTTCCTTTCTGTTAAAGGGGAGTTTTTCCTCTCCACTCTCGCTACATGCTTGCTCAGTAAGAGGGATTGCTGTGGTTGGAGTCTGCATGAACGGGGCACAACTGCAAGTCAATGTCTCGATGCAATCTGCTGGGGTTCCTTAAATAGATAACTTTTAAACTGATTGGAATGTTTGTATAATTTAATTGACATGACTTTTCTTGTAAAGTACCTTGAGATGACATCTGTTGTGAATCAGAGCAATATTAATAAACTGAATTGAATTGAATAGAAGTATATGTTCAAGCAGATATGTGCGTCTATGTAGATATAAACACATAGAAAAGTAGGTTTATGTATGCATATGAGTGTCATTAAGGTATACTCTTTTTCATAATAGTTATCATAAAAGGCTATAATCATAGTAAAGACAGTAAGTCACGACTTGTAAATGAATTCACTATTGCTGATGTGAGTTTGAGACATTTACCACTCTTGCTTGTTCCATACAGAATACGTGGATGAGGCTTAAGTCCATTCCATTACAAATTATGAGGAAAGCGGGATGTAAAAGGGAGGCAGAAAAAGGACAACTGTCCACAACCAGGCAAAGACAGCATGTCGGCAGTATGAGAAATAAGCAGAAAAGAGGCGTTTCTGCATCACCTCACCAGCCACCCTGGTTGCATAGGAACAAGAGGGCCATGCCTACCCTGCAGACACACTTCTTTCCTCTCTCATCTGCCACGCTTCATTAAACAGTGTTCATCCAGGCACGGAGAGGCACTGCACCACTTTCTCCTCTCTACAGCCGTGTGCCCGCTTGCAGCTTTGCCTCTCGATGAGGTTCCCCTCAGACCCAGGCAGGTTATATACTGTCCCTCAGGCATCAGGTCACACTCACTTTTCGTGCACAATGTAGAGAGACAGCCGTGGGAGTTCTATACTTGTGTCTGCACATCCAAAGCACTGATTCTCAATATTTTTATGAGACATACCTGCACCATCACAGGTGAAGTCTTTTTATCAGTATAGAAGATATAAGAAGCTACTGTATGTTCGTTCAATCCATTTTAAGTACAACAGTAGAAATGTTTTGAGAGTTATGCATTGTGAAACATTGCACTGAACTGCATAGGCAAGTAGAGGCCACACAAGCATTAAGACAACAAAACAAGGAGAGAGGTAAACCAAAAACGAAATGCATTTTGCAAATACTTTCCATAATTTCCCATCATTTTTTTTAGGTTCATCATTTTAAGTGGCTAAGTGGTAAATTATGTTGATTTTCTATTTTTGCAGTTGTGTGTTTTATTGCATTTTGTTTTGTAGCCATTTAGTTTGCATTCAGCTTTTTTTAGATCCTGTCATTAACATGTTTCAGTTTTTATAAATTTGCTGTTTCTTACTCTGAATATGGAGTTCTAAACAGTTCAAATAATAATAAAAAAAAATCAAATTTTCCCCTTCATTTCAAGTATTTATGGATGTCACTCTCCACTGAAGCAGAAGACTTTGAATTTTTTTAAACTATTATTATGTATATTTATCTAAAGGAAATTCTATGTGCCAAATAAGATTGTAGTTCTGTGATTCAGTTTGGTTATTTTTACTCTCTCTTTGCTCATTTGACATCTGTTGTTTTTATTTGAATGCAGCCTTGCTTAGTTGTGGGGTTTTACTGTATTTAGATCTGATTCAGTTCTGCTCTTAAATTACTGCTTTATTATCCCTGTGTTATTTCTTTGTCATCATAACCTTCTTTATTTCTTTCCTGGTGTCTGTTGCTTTTTTAACAAGTACAATAATGTATTTATTTACAGTGCTGTGAAAAGTAATTGCCCTCTATACCTAATAAACGGATATGCCACCTTTTGTGACAACAACTGCCATAATTTACATTGACGGGGAGAAACTTTGGCCCACAGTTATTGGCAGAATTGTTTTAATTCAGCCACACTAATGGGGTTTTGAACATGGAGAAACATTTGGCCTGATGGCATAATTTCAATCTAATTTAATCCTGACTCTGAGTTGTCCACTCCAAAGCCTTCTTTTTTTTTTATCCATTCAGAGATCGTCTTGCTGGTGTGCTGTTGATCGTTGTCCTGCCAGATGACCCAAGAGCGCTTGAAGTATAACTCAAAAGCTGATGGTGGGACATTTTCTATTAGGTTTTATCTGGTAGAGAGCAGAATTCAGGCTTGCCCTTTAAATCATCCAGGTCCTGAAGCAGCAAAGCAGCCCCAGACTATCACACTACCAACACTTTTTTTTACTAATTGTAACTTACTAATTGTTTTTAAAAAAATGCTGAGTTAGTTTTATGTATCTTGTGGAACATCAAGATGTTTTTGTATATTGAGTGCATCCGCTCCATGTTCATTAGTTCATATTATTCCTAACATGATGTGATTGTTGATCTGTGTAATTCATACTGCCAGGCTTTAGGGAGAAAGCTTATTGCAGTGTAAATACATGAGAAAACACAACACCCACTCATTCACTCTGCCCAAAGAACGCGAGCGATCCCTCTAATGTGTCACTGCCCACTGTGGAGCTGGTTGTGCCAGACAACACTACAGGGCACAAGACGGCTATTGTCCCACAAGATAAAGTGTGCTTGTGACCAAGGCGAGGCGGGGCCCAGCAGATGCTGTGAAAAGATAAGCGAGTGTTAAAGAACAAAGCTTTCGGTGTTTTCTTATTGTTTATAGTGAAGCTCTCTGCAGAATATTTCTACATACGTCAGAACCACATTTTAAATTGTTGGTGGGACTTGTCTTTCCTTCATCCTCCTGCTTCACAGCTAATTGACTGCAAGTGTTCATTTGCCTGGAGGAGCAGTCATTAGGGCTAAATAACAAAATTTTGCTCAGTAATAAAGCAACCAGGGATCAATGGGTTAATCCAATTGCCCCTGCACGTTGTTTATTGTATAGCGGGTCAATTTGAAGGTCTTTATTCTGAAGTCCTGCAGTTTTAATGTTTTTAAAGTGCAGCAAGATAGCACTCAAGCAGGGAAATAAAAAAGAGCAAAGTTCAGGGATGTGTGCTTGGTGACATTTAAACCTGTTATGTACAGATAGGCTGAAAGAGCCCTTTTTGCACTTACTTGTTACTTTTAAGAAAGTGCTGTCACTGCAAACAGAATTAAAACTAACGAGTTAATGATTGCATAAAGATTTAATCATGTGAGTCAATTACTGAAACAAACGAGCAGTCGACTTATTTTAGAACTGCATTATTTACTGGAACTGACTCTAGTGTGTACATTAGTTTGCAAGCATTCAAAACATTTTGAAGAATCAGATAATCTTAAAATGATTTTTCCTTTTATTAAGCTCTACAATCTGCCCATAGTGATTCACTAACAAAAGTTTTAACTTGTGACTTTGTGACAGCCTATTGCAACACCATCTTAAGAAAATATGTCTTTGAAATTCACCTATTAATTGGAATTTTCAAGAACTTATTGCTTTCTTTTTGTTTCATGCACAGTAGCTACTTAAGTGAATCACAACTTTCCATCACAAATATTAGGCTAAAGTGTGTTGCAAAAATATTATTTTTCCCTTAACCTTTTTTTACATTTTGTCCCAATAAAATCACAAATTCTAGTGTGTTTAAATGAGATTTTATGTGATGAACCAACATAGAGGTAAAGGTAAACTTTATTGTCTTCAAAAGGAAATCTGTCTTGGGCTACGATGCCATATAAAAAATGGAAAGACATGGAATTACAATATCACATTCACTCATACAATAAAACACATATGCTCACGTCAGTTACTGGTGACCAACAACGTTCAGTGGTTCCAATTCATAGTCATTATATAACCACATTAGCAAAAATGTTACAAATTTAAAATCAAATAATTTACAAACTGCAACGATTTAATATCATAAACAGATGGGCTAGGCTCAACACATGTGTGAGGTCCGATAGGAGCCTTTGTGTAGAAGTGCTACTACTGCGGGAATGAAGGACTTAAAGGGATTACTCTTAAATTTAACTGCCCTAAAATGTCTTAAACATAAAGAAGTGCTTGACTGTAAACTAAAAAGACAAGAATAAATAGATTTTATTTTCTTCTCTTTTTGATGCAATTACAGCTGCAATTGTTTTCAAACTGTCTCTGGAGGCTTTACACTTCTGGAGAAATTTTTTTTAATGGATTCTTTGTTGCAAAATTGACAAAGCTCAGTCAGATTGGCTAGAGACCATCACAGACCTTCAATGTCTAAGTCTTGCTACAGATTCTCAATTCCATACACATCTTATGTTCCACTAGAATTTTGGTCTGTATTTTGACTAGGCCATTCTAAAACATAAATATGCTTTGATTCAAACCATTTCTTTGTCATTTTAGTTTTATGCTTAGTTTGTTGTCCAGCTGGAAGGAGAACCTCTGCCCCACCGTCAAGGCTTTTGCAGCCACCAGCAGCTTTTCTTGCAGAAATACCATGTAGTTCTATGCTAACAACTTGGTACTATGTGGTTTTGCACCACACATAGTATTTTGCATAACAGCCTAAAATGTTTTGGTCTCATCTTAACAGACAACATTCTTCTTTTCTTCTTCTTTCTGTCTTCTCATGATGAACTGAAGAGTCCTCTGTGAAATGTTTAAAGCAAGGTACATTTTCAATAACCTAACCCTGCTTTAAATGTCATCAAACCTTTATATCCATTTTTTTAATGTTTAAAAAATGAGTTATAGGGGGGCAAAAAGTATTGGTTGCCACCGATTTGTGCAAGTTGTCCCACTTAAAAAGATGAGAGGTCTGCAATTTTCCTCATAGGTACAAAGAAAAAAAATTCAGTTCTGGGCTGTTTCCTCACCGTTCTCTAGATCATGTGTATCCCACATGGGGAGATCTTGCATGGAGCCCCAGGTCGAGGGAGATTGTCAGAGATCCATTTTCTAATGATTGCTCCAACATTTGATCTCTTCTCAGCAAGTTGCTTACCTATTGTAGATTGGCTCATCCCAGTCTTGTGCAGGTGTACAATCTTGTCCCTAGTCTTCTTAGACAGCTCTTTGGTCTTGGCCATGGTGGAGGTCGCAGTCTGACTGTTTGAAGATGTGGACAGGTGTCTTTTATACAGATACCATTATTACAGGTAACGAGTGGAGGATAGAAGAGCTTCTTAAAAAATAAGTAACAGGTCAGTGAGGACCAGAATTTGTGCTTGTTTGTAGGTGCTAAATACTTATTTTCTGCACCATTATACAAATAATTTATTTTAAAAAATCCTACAATGTCATTTTCTGGATTTTGCTTTTACATTCTGTCTCTCACAGTTGAAGTATACCAATGATGAAAATTACAGACCTCTCACATCTTTTTAGGTGGGACAACTTGCACAAATCGGTGGCTGCCAAATACTTTTTTGCCCCACTGTAAAGTATATCCCAATTGTTTACATGTAAATTCCACCAGAGTACTGTACTCATGTTTGGCTCTGTTAAAACTAGAGTTTACCTAGTCTTATCTGCACAGACGAGAATCAATACAGAATTATGGCACATTTGTTTGACTGTAGAAAAAGATCATTCCTCTGTCTTACCTGTTAGATTTTATTGCATGTGCATTAAAGTAGGCACTTATCTGCTGCCAGATAACAGACAATCAGCAGACTGCTGACACAATTCAGGAGACGAGGCTGGCAGAAAGGATAGTCAAACAAAGGCTTCTGTAGGCAAACACACTCTTCAGTTGTGAATAACTGCAGGCAATAGCTCAGAGACCCTCTAGAGAAAACAAACCTGAGAAACAAAGGCCGTACTGCATTGAAAACAAGCTGACCACACCTGAATGCTCTGCTTGTAGTTAGAGGGTGTGTCCAACTCACATTTACTGTCTCAGACTAAAAACTTATAATTACCTTCCACGTATTTAATAGGGGATTTAACAGGGGGCACTTAAAGATAAAAATAAGCAGCCTGAGGTTTGTGCTTGGAGCTGTCTCCCTTCAGAAGAGAGGCTTGCTCTCCAAAGCAATTACGTGTGGATTGTACACCTCTAGATTGTCTTTGGTCAGCCGTAGATCATGTTGTGGGGAGAATGCAAATGCCACCTGGGTAACCAGCTACCACCTCGAGAATACTTATATCTAGGAAAATGACATGCCACAAAGTCTCCATGCATTAATGCACACATGCAAATACATCTGTTTCTACATGCACACCTGTGCATGCTGACCTTCTTCACTGCTCGTCCCAATTCTCTTGAGGATCTTTTCCACTTCACAATTCAGATAGGGGTCAAACTAATTAGGTCAGGGATCAGGTTGTCTGTTAGTTTGCTTAAAACCTTACTTTTAATAGTGCACTCTAGGGAATCTTAAGGCAGAAAAATAATGTGAAACCAACTTAATGAATTACTATATGTATTTGGATAGATTACAGTAAAGTGGAAAAATGTTCCTCAATACTAGTCCCCACAGTGGCGAAAGAGGCAATGTGGCATCTTCGTGATAGGCCAACAGAAAGTAGTGCCTTCAGAATTCCCGTAATAAAAAAAAAAAAAAGTCCATCTTTGTGTAACCGAATGCTAGTATAAATTTGAGTGTCTTGTGAGTGCATTTCGAAAAAGGTGCTCTGATGAGATGAGACCAAAACTGAACTCTTTGACAGTCATGGAAGACACTGTCCCCATGACAAAACATGGTGGTGGCACCATCGTGCTGCACACATACTTTTCTTCACAGAAAAGCTGGTCAGAATTAAAATCGGCCAGAAGATAAATAAAGCTAAAAACAGAGCAGAAAACCTGTTAGAAAGAACAAAATGCCGTACAACAGAGCTATAAGGCAATGATTTAAATCAAATCATATTCAAGTCTTGAAATGACTCATTAAAACTTCTGAAAAAAACTCAATTAGGAATCTGTCAAGACCTAAAGATTCCTCTTTCTAGTCAATCTGACAAAAGATGAGCTGATTACTATAGATGGGCAAAACTTTTGGTCTCTAGACATGCAAACTGTTAGAGATATACCCCATAAGACCTGTAGCTGTAATTGCACCAGAAGTCAGTTCTATGAATCGGAGTGAATTCAGATGTACATGTTTCTGGCTTTTATTTGTAAATGAAAAAAAGTAATCATATACGTATAGTTTACATCTTATTGATAACTATTTTACTCTGTGTTGGTCTAAGAATTCCTAAACCAAGATGCTCCCACCAAGTTTCACCATGAGGAGAGCATTTTTCAATAGTTGAATTTTGGTCTCATCTACCACCTTCACAGAACTACTACTGAAAACACATAGGCAGACTTTTTGCTACTCCATTTGTTTTCTTATGGGCTTAAAAAAAACCCATTAAAAAAAACCCATGGCATCTCATTTTATTGTTAGGCAGATCACTAGCAGATATACCTCCCACTGAAATGTAAATCTATGTCTTTTCTGAAGGTTTTACTTGTTTGGAGGATTCTAAGGCATGGATGGCTTTAAACTTTCTTAATTTAACTGAACAGAAAACAGAGGTTATTGTGCTTGGCCCTGTGATCCCTATGATTTCGGCCCTTAAGAGTTTATAAAAACCCTTTGTAAGGAACTTGGAGTGATTTAATACAGTAACCGAACTTTTGGTGAGCAGGTTAATGCTTTAATCAAAGCTAGTTTCCTTCATCTCCAGCCACTTGCAAATATAAAGCAGAGAATTTAAGAGAGCTATCCATTAATTTATAAATTTAAAGGTTCTTTTAAATGTAGAATACATCAAAATCAGAAAATGGGTTTCGCCTGGACTGTGATTAATCCAGGTTTACACCCCTTTACTGACTGTGTGCCAAAGTGTCTTTGTTCACACTCCAGAAACAAAAGGTGCAATGAGTGAAGGCGAAAACTGAGAAAGAACAACAAAGGAGGGAGGACAGAACTCCTGCACAAACACAGGTAGTCCTTAATAGAGATTTTTATGAGCTCCAGGCCTGCTAAAATGGAGTGCTTCGCGTGTGTGCAACCACTCTTATCAGCTCGGTGGAAGCAGGGCAAGGGAGGGCGAGAGCTTCCACACTTGCGATCCGTAAAAATGCTCTGATTCATTTTCCGCATGAGAGGGTCTCAGAGGGGCAGCATTAGACCAGCCAGTCCATACAGATTTATGGACCATTAAAGCAGCAGGCCTCCTGACCACTATGGCACTGTTGGCTGGCTTCTAAGACACACTGCCCCCTCATTCATGCTTGGTCAGTACTCTCCATCACAGACTAGCATCCCCATTGTTCATCCCTTCATCAGTCACACTTTTACTGCCATCCATGAACTCCGCTCAAAGTCTGTAATTCACCTTTTCTTCCCAGTACATTTATTATAAATGAGCTGTGTGCTGTAATTTTCTCTCATGTTGATACCTTTATTTTGGCTTATCTTGTATAGCACCATAACCATGAAGTTGCTTTTTTTTTTACAGATCAGGAAGAGCTCTATAGTATCACTATGAAAATCACTGATGGTGGTCAATGGGCTATGTTGTTTTAGCCTAACAGTTTCACAATCAGATTAGCACCAATGCAGACACACAGACTAATGGGTCTGTCTTTTTAAGTCATCCTCAATCAGCTGTTTCCGTGGTGATTAATGCATCTTGCTCTCCTATTTCTCATTCGCCAGCTTTGTAACTTCATCATCATCCCTGGGAGTGATACGAAAAGGAAAAATGGGGCAGACTCAGTGCTGCCTGCTGGCCCTAAGAATAGCTCAGTGCACAATAGAAAAAGATGCAAATGCTCAAACAGGAACTCTTCTCTTTAATTTAATTATTCCCAATTTTCTCAAAAAAGATTTCAACTTTGTACACAGCCTATATAAAAAATACTGAGCAAACATAATTTATTAGCATCTTAAATACATTTTTTCAGCTGTCTCCCTACCATTCATGTGAACACAAAACACACCACTGCTGCCAAGCCTGTTTGTCCGGTTTGAAGAAGAGGAAGAGCAACAACACTGTTTCAGAAGTATTTACAGTGCATGGAAGGCACTTGGAGTTAAAAGGAAACAGAGAGGCTATTAGATCAGTTCTCAGAGAGCTACTCGTGTGCGCTTATGAAGTGGAGTGGCTGAGATGAGTAAGGCATCACCATTATGTGAAAGTTACAGTTTGGTGTGAAGTCAGTTAGCCAGCAAAGCTGCACTCAAATGATAAACCAGGCAAAGATACAAACCTTTAACTGCCAAGCTACCTGAGGGGTAATGGTGGCACAAGTGTGCAGACTTAAAAAAAACCCCACATGGGTGTCTTTTAAATAGATTAAACAAGTTTATTAGGAAAAGCAACCAACATGACTCCCCTTTTTTTTCAATTATGTTATGCTACTTCATCTGTATGGTCACACATGTTTGTCCAGGGGTCATGTTAGTCCCATAGGAGGGGCCCAGTTGAGGCAGGGCGCGGTGACACATCCTTTCTCTCCGCCCCGAGGTGTTTTGTGCAGCCTACCCTGAATAACGCGGGACCCGTCCGGTTGCTTTGCTTTCACTCTTTAACAAACAGACAAGTCACCACATTTAATGTTTTCCGATGAAGAGGGTTTAAAAGCCTCTAAAAACACATCCTCCTCCCGCTGTACGTTGTGAGCGCAGGGAGATAAAACTAGATACTAAAAAAAAAAAAAAAAACATTGCACGATGCAAAACTGGACGGCGTGCGCGGTCGCGGCGCTCCAGCGCTGCGGCAGTTGCCAGGGGAGATAGGAGGGGAGGGGTTGTGATTGGCTGAAGTGGACCTGTTGCCATGACGACGGCTAGGGGTTTGGTAGCGTTGCCGTGCGCTGTGTGATCCGCGCGCTGCGTGTATGGAGGAAGCAGCTGCTGATCTGATCTCTGACATTGTGTGAGACAGGCATCTGAATTAAACTCTGCCTTTACACACACCGCTCCCGGGTAACGACGTGTATGATTGTAAGTATTATTTTTAAATACGCGTTAAAAAAATAAAATAATATACGTGGTTAAAATGTGCTCGGCTGGAAATGGGGTTAGCGTTGCGAACAAGTAAAAGTAAAATTGGTCAAGTGACTTTGCTTATAGGAGCCAGCATGGCAGATCAAGCGACAGCATGTGGCCACCTAGTTAACGCTACTTCTCTGTTTTCTCCGGGAAGACGACAGAGACGGCTTGATAGAAAAAAAGAACAGCTCTCGGTTGATACTTGGAAGTATTTTCTATCGCGACCCTATTCTAAATAGTTTAAATGTCATGCTAAAGCTAGCAGCAGATTTACCTTCACTGACTCATCGAGCGACTGCTAACGCTACTTCGCTTCACGGCTGTACTGTGGGAGACTGATAACGAAACACGCAGTGAACTTACTACTGTAAATAGGGAACCAAACTTGGTGAGCTATCGGGTGTGAAGTTTCTTAGTTACTGGTCTTGTTTGTCGGAAATCGCGGAGGAGAATTTCCCACTGACTTAACTTTGAATTCATCGCTGTGTTAGTGCTGTGGCTTCTTGTAAGTTGTGGTCTTCAAGCAAGACGCTACAACGCATATTGGATTTCAACGCGAACAGCACTTTCAGCTCATCTGTTTCCTACTGGCTTTTAGCCTTAATTGTTCCATTAAAACTGCTTTGGTCGACTCGTTTTATCTCAAGATGTAGCACAAAGCGATACTAAGTCAGTTCTTTTGTTGGTTCTGATGTGAGAGACACTTTTTTGGGGGTATCTATATATAGTTTGCTATTTCATGGTATGTATTGACAGCACCAGAGGTTATGAGGTACGGTGGCTAAGCTAAGCACATGATGTAATGGATTATCACAAGATTGTCCCAGATACGTAGCTCTACAAACAATGTTGGTGTAGAAAAATATGTCTGCTGTGGTTGCTTTGCATATGCCAAATAGGATTCAATATGCGTTTTGCTGGGTTGTTAATAAGAGCAGAGCAGATTTTTTCAAAACAAAATGGTCAAATTTCCAGTTCGTGAAGGGAAAAAAGTATTTAAGTCATTTACCAACCGAAATGCTAGTCTTTACAAGATGTTCTTGCAGGACGTTTTAAAAGATACATAGCCGGTCCAAGGCACAAGCGATCCAAGCCACTGCTTATAACCCCCTGGTCAGACAGGGGCCCCCTAGAGCACCGGGCTTCTCACACAGAATGCAAGCGTCAAAACTTCATCTGTGTAGTTGTTTATCAAAAATATGGCCAATTTTGAATTGACTTTGGTTTATAAATAGAAAATATGAAATATTCTCTAAAAAAATTCACTCAGGATTGTATGTATTGATGATTTAAAAGACATTTTGGATGTAGTTATAGTGTATATATGTATGTATGTATGTATGTATGTATGTATATATATATAAGCTGCTGCTCATGGCCAGATCATCTTTCTAACGTGCTACAGGTGTCAAAACGTCCAATTTTAAGTTTTTGAAGAATGACTTTACATTTGCTCAGAAGGCTTATAAATGATAGATGTATAAAAGTGAAAATTATTTCAAACGTTTTATTTAGGATATGAAATAAATAGCTATTTATTTGCTTGTAATTGTACAGAGTTAAACAGAAGAGTAGTATGATATTATTATTAAATCAATACAAAATAATTTTCCATCTGGGCATGGCTTATAAGCACAACCAAATAAATTCACTGCTCCAACAAGACTCTTTTGTTTTGCAATACTGTATTTATTTTATTGATTTAATTGATTTCCTTTTTGTCTTTCTGGTAAACCATGAAATTCTGGGTTCTTGAATCTACAACACTCAAACCGTCAAGCTGGGGGAATTTAAAAGCTATGTCATTGTTGCAGTGATGAATGGCCAGTTCTTCCAAGAGACCAGAATTCAGTAATCAAAATATGTATATTAGTTTTTACTTTCTTTGCATAAAAGCAAGCCTCATTTGTTTAATGTTGGTATTGTTTGGTTTTGCGATTTCTTCAGTTTTTATTCACTCCAACTTGCTGTTGCCAGACGAATGAATACATTTGCTTAATATTGCTCCAGGTGTTCATGCCAAGGTTGATGGTTCACATGTTGGACACATGAACTGCTTTTTGTGCTCAAAGTTTAGTGGTCATTTTGCCCGGAAATCTACAAAGGGCACAAATACCAGTCCAAAGTTTTAGGTCAGATCAGTTTAGTTGTATTTCCTTTGATTGTGGTTCTGATCCATGTTTTGTGCTGTTGACTCTATGAGAATAATAAAATTAGGATCTCTGATCAAAGCACAATATCTGGGCTACCTCCTGATAGTAGATAAAAGTCACATAGCCATATTTCCCAGCGTATAGTATAAGTAGATCCTAGAAAGTTAGAAAAGGCATCTATTGTTAAAAATGGTGTAAGTCTTCCACATTGTGGGTATGAATTCATGCAGTAAAAGTCTGTGGAAAGCAGTGGGTCCTCAGGGCCTGCTGCCCTGCATGTTTTAGATGTTTTCCCCACTCCAGCTCACCTGACTCAGCTGATTGCTTGCCTCTAATTGCTGCAGAAGCCTGTTAATCACCTATTCATTTAAGACCGATGTGCAGCAGCAGGGAAACACCTAAAACACGCCGGATGGTGGTCAGTCAGATATCTGTGGCGAAGCATTCAGCTGGAAAAGTCAACTAATGTCGTTACATGTGAAGTGGATGTTAACACTCTATAGCCGTTTAAGTCTCTTTTCTTGCTGTCTGTCACTATTGGATTTACTGACTTGTACAAACCTCATCTAAAATTTATCATATGCTCAGAGGTTTCTCTGCGTACTTGATCAATAAGTTTCTTTCATGTTATTGAGGTGGCGACTTCGCTGTGCGTCGGAGTTGTCTCTTCCTGCATACTTGCCAGTTGTTAAATCTCTAGTGGTGAGACTCTGGAAGACAAAGGCAAGTGGACCCTGAGGGTCAAACACGGACAATAAAAGGAACAGATGTTGCCAGTCTCCCATTAATTTATTGCCAGAATTTCTGTGGTTGAAGCATCTGTTGTCTTTGCTGTTGTTTTGTTGTACCTTACCATATATCCCCTTGTGAACCGCGTGCTGAGCAGCTTCTGAAGGGGGTTTGGTGGCTGCCAGAACTTTACTGACGTCCATTGCTATAAATAGATCCTACTGTAACCCACTAAAGTGAGTGTGTGTAATAACAAATGAATTTCGTGACAAGGATTTAAGATAATGTCAGAGTTTAATTATTTTTTTCTACTGTAGAACAGCGTCTAAACTAAATGCAATGTCCAACTTTTTCTAATTCAGTATGTCGGAAACTGAAGCGTAATTTTGTAAATGTTCAGGATTTTGCTACCAAACTTGCTCATGGAGAGAAGCTACGCCTTCACAACAAACCACCATCTTTCATCATATCATTCTTCTGGTTTAAATTGCAGTATCACAATTTTGTTTTCCTCGCATCTTTTGCTGTGCACTGCTAGTCAGCTGCCCAAAAGAAGGCTACAATGCTATTTCCCTTGGGAACAAGTGAGAAAAATTCACTACTTTCTGCTACAGTCATGGAATGAAACTTAAAGCTGCAGTCCGGAGTATTTGAGGGAGAGAGATTTTTTGAATGGACATTTCAGAGGTGAGCAACTTCTGCATGACTGATGCTCTCTCACAATATGGCGACTGTAAACAGGAAGACATGGAGCGGTCTGTGCGCACAGCTCCATGTTCACGTGTTTGCGCGATCTGCATGCAAGTCGATTGACAGCCGACAATGCGTAAATGAGTAAATAACCAACTAATGTTAATAGGGATGTTTATTGGTAAAAATCTGGGGATTCGATATGTATCACGATACAGGGGAGGTGATACGATATATTGCGATATTATGAGACAATATATTGTAATTTTAAAAAATGAATTTAATGGTAGTAAAACCTCCACAGCATTCTTCACGCATCCAGTTTTATTTGTAGATCTAGTTGATCAATGGGAAGGAAGAAGGTGAAAATAGCCACCAACTAGCAGTCAGACTTTCAATTTTACTACAATTACTGTTATCATTATTGGTTTCATTTAAATCCTAAAAAAAAATAAATAAAAAATAGATCTTTTGCTTTTGAATATCGATACAATATAAAATAATAATAATATGGTAATAATAATTAATAATAAAATATCGTGATATGTCGATGTATCAATATTTTCTTACATCCCTAAATGTCAACATGTCATACTCCTATTGTTACTCAATAATTCCACAGAACAGCAAAGTGTGATTTTATTCTGCACAATAAGCTTGGCAAGGTGTTTATTTAATTTTATTCTCTCTAATGTGTCAAACTCAAATAACAATCGTGGTTACGTCTCTGTTTTAAATGAGAGCAATTAGATCGTGTATTCTTTTTTTTTTTATTATTACCCTGAAACCCAGAATCTTAAACCAACCCACGGCTAGTTCAGCGTTTGAAAGGATTACCGGCCGAGAGTGAGAAAGTGACACTGATGATGATGTCGATGATGTAACTTGAAACCGAAATTTCCATCTAGCTTGCATGACATGTGATATTATGTTCTCATTCTAATTTCAGATTTTCATCATGTAGCTTCGATGATGAATGCATCAGAGAGTCTTCAACAGCTTTGTTTATGGTTTAAGATTTCTGAGAAAGTAACGGTTTGGTAGTCGGGTACCCGAGTGTAACACCACACTTAACGCTTTCTGTTCCATTAAAGGAGTCATAACCTAGTATTATCTAGGATGCCCACGCTCTATTATAGTCTTTCAGGCCCTTCTAAAAAAAAAAATTGAAAATAATAAACACAGAGCTCCTCTGACCCTTTTTTCTGAAGGCATTATTGTCTCGCGAGATCTGATGCGATACTTTGGCTGTCGTGGACGGGCATTGTAATAATGCAAATGAGGGGCGCGTTGATTGGTGGCAGGAAGGAGGGGGGTTGACACCGCAGGTAACGCTTAACCCATATCTACTACTCCCGCTAGCATACAATAGCCACATTAGCAGTTAGCTGCTGTTTGTTACACACAGCAGAGCAATAAAAACACAGCCTTACCGTTTCAATTGCAGGCAAGTCTCTGATTGTTGGAATGGCCCCTTTTTCCAAACGGAGCTTTGATGCCAACTTCGCCTGATATTGTCCCAAATTCGTAAAGGATTCCGGCGTAAAAAAATAGAAAAATATTTCCATTTTGATTCTGGCAGTCAACAACAGAGCAACTCACGTGTGCACTACGTTTCTGGCAGAAATGGTTTTAGCTGATTTAGCTGATTAAAATAAAAGGCTGACACGAATATGTCTTCTTCATGCATCAATGCGTGAAGAAACTTTCTGCATCTTTCACGGTGGAGTTCGTACTTCGAATCGGTGATGTGTTAGTTGCGAACGAACCGGCTCTAAGAGCTAACTCTTTGAAGTGAACGATTGGAGTCGGCTCTTCATTGGGAGCCGTTTTTTCTTATTTTTTTCATTCCCCCCCTGCTTGTTTTGGTACATTTGGTAGACATCGTTTTGCATTATTTTTGGTAATAAATACACTTTAAGCAACAGAAAATCTGAGGAGCCGAAAGAGCCGGCTCTTTATGGTGAGCCAAGCCAAAAGAACTGGCTCTCCAAAAAGAGCTGGAATTCCCATCACTAGAATTCAGTAATGGCGGCAATCGACTGAATATGAGGGAGAGAGGAGCAAGGGGGAGAGGGGAGAGAGGGAGGGCGGGCATAGGTAGGTCTGCGATGTCTATATATGGTATATCCTGCGCCGACTTGACGTCAAGTTGGCCAGAATTTAAAACCACGTATTTGAGTGCACGTGGGCTGGTTGACGAACCCAGGGGTAAACAAACGCTTCACTTTTAAATATCGGCTTCCCGGGCAGTGTATAATCGTTAGGCAATCATTACATACCTTTTTTCTCATGGAAAAGTGAAAATTACAGGTCATGACTCCTTTAACAATATTAGGAGTATTTTTGCTCCCACCATTTCTGGTGTCAAAGATATCTTAAGCCTCAATACAACACTACAAAACTTTACTCTTGGCTTTAACAACTTTTTAAGCTCTTTGTCGTACTTTTACCGAGGTAGTTGTTCCTTTGTGCTGTGGCCATGGCAGAACAGGAAGGTGCTCTATAGAGGATGTAAAAATAACACCACAAAACAGCATGGATTCCAAAACATGGGATACCATCCCATATATTATCCAGTTACATATTTGGCTAAGAAACTTTTTTATTCATGAAGTGTGACTGATTGTCCAAGCAAGGTTGGCACAAGTCATCAGCTTAAAATGTTGCCGTTCTATTATCCGTCTTATCACAGGATTGTGCACTTTGACCCCGAGCAGACGAAAGGCCTCTGGAATCGTTACGAAAGCTGATCCATGTGGCCCAAACGTTTTGCTGATTGCTCAACACAGGCTGAACCTGATTTCTCCTGAATGAATTGGCTGAATAGGGAAGGAAAAAATAAAAAACGTTCAAAGCTTTGTGACTCGCCTTTCTCTGAGAACCCTGTCATTACCAAGTCAATGTGGCTTTGATTATACCGACAGATTAAGTGGCAGAATTTTTGGTTACCCTTATTCTTGTAATGTAAATTTATAGTTTGGCAGAAACAGGAAGTTGGTGATTGCGCTGCTGAAGTGACTGTTTTTCCCATAATTATGCTGCAGGGCTCCTTTTGTACTGATTTGCTTCTAACAGAAACTGATTATAAGTTGACTTGTGGTACTATCAGCTAAATTAAAGCGCAGACATTTCTGAACGATATGATTGCACTCCTTTTTTTATTTTATTTTTTGCATTGGTCAAGTCAGGTCGTTGAACTCAAAAAGTTTGATTTACTTGAGCTGAATGAACGAGCCTTCCGACGGTTACGCTGGCCCGTGTGAATGGTGAAGTCGAAGCCCTTCTGTTGTAGCTTGCCTGAGGGATCACCCACGCAGCCCCTGTGTGATGCAGGAGGGACATCCCCTGGAGGATGTTGTCTGCCGTCTTTTTGGGTCCGTGACGTTCTGCCGATCAAACATGCGTGGATTTCAGGTGCAAATGTAAACGCATTCAGAGACGTCCCGTGCTACTCATGTTTGCTGCCTCCTCCTTCATGTTTCTGTCGTCGTGATTTTGTTTCTGTTTTTTAGTTTTTTTTTCAAGGTGATCGGCTCGTTTGTTCCTTCTGATGCTTTGCGTTTGATCACGTCTCTTTGCAGGGCTGTCACTTGTGTAAACTGAGATCTACTAAAACCACGAAGATTAGTGGGAGTTTGTTTCGTAAACCTGGTCAGTTTGAGTGTCTGTTGCATAAATGCAACGTTTTTACCCTCTCTGTTTCTGCTCCATTTGTTCTTTTACATCTCTTGATTGCTGGACGTTTTGGTCCCTGCGGTGAGCTGAATCCCTGCCTCCTCCCCTCCATTCTCTGATCCTCGCCGTCTTCAGTGCCTGCCTTGTTTCTGATGGGGTGGACTCAAGACACGGCCCATCAGGGACCGCCCCACTGGAAGCAACAGTGACACGAGCGTTTCCTTGATTAGGAGAAAGGAAGAGGGGAAGACGGCTGTGTCCTGTGTCACAATTGGTCTTTGTCTCATCCCTTTTGGCTGAAATAACGGCATGCGTGGATGTGACGGCGGCGAGATGACGAGGATACTGACCAGCTTGTATGTAACAATGTTTAGGATAGGTTGTGGTTTATGGCTTTATTACTGTCACTTTTTTGGCAAAACCTTCATAGTGGGTGAAACTGAAAGGACAGTGCCTTGAAAAAGCCTTTAATTTTTCCTCATAGCGTCTCATTACAGCCTCACTCTTCAGTGCATTTCATTGGAAATGTATGTGATATATTACCAACACAATGTTGTGTGTGGTTTTGAAGTAGACTGAATATGATACATTGTTTACAACTTCTAACAAGCATTTGCGTTCATTTCCTCTCCTGCTAAGAAGCATTCCCACAGCATGACGCCGCTCCACTGTGTTTCATCGCACTATTCCGCGTATCTTGAGGGTGTGCTGGGTTTTGTTTGCCATACCCGGTGTTTCAAAGAGGCCAAAAATTTGAGTTTTAGTCCATTCAAACCAGAACACAATTGGTCATGTCTGCTGTATGGCTCGTTGCAGCTCTGGTCCAACAACGGCTTTGCATAAAGGTCAGATTTGTGGAGTACACGACTAACAGGTGCAAGCAGATTCCCCGACCTTAGGTGTGGTCCTGTGCAGCTCCTCCAGAGTTACCGTGGGATGCTTCTCTGATTAATGCCCTCCAGCCTGGAAGTTTAGAATGACAGTCTTGTCTTTATAGGTTGTTGAGCACTAATGTCCCCCACCAAACCTCTGAGGCCTCTATTGGATCTATACTAGATTAAATTCACACAGGTGGACTCAAAAACAACAGGTAGCACTTTTATTTGGGAAAGTACAAACGCACACCGCACTTTTCAAATTGTAGTTCGAAAAGAAAAAAGTTAAACTATTTATATTTGACGTTGAATAAATGAGGTTAGATGTAACAGAGACTGTGTAGGTGTCATGGAGAATAAGTTTTTCAAATGTTACGTTTTGCCCATTCTGTTTAATGTGCAGGGATCCAAACTGAGTAACTTTGTTTTAACCAACATTTATTTGTTCAGGGCTGCTGCTGTTCAGTAGCGAGGAATGTCACATGCAGATACCAAATCTTCACTGCTGCCCAAAGTGGAGCAATGAGCTTAAAAAGTTTGTGTTATATAACATCCAGCTTCTGTGTGCAAGCTCTTTGTTTAAAAACTGCTTTCAGAAACGTACACATATGAGGGATATATATATATATATATATATATATATATATATATATATATATATATATATATATATATATATATATATATATATATATATATATATATATATATATATATATTATACGTGAATATGTAGTTCTGAGGCTGTTGTTGGACACATGACCAAAGAGATAAGGTTTCAGTGTTGGCTGAAGGGGGGTTTTCCGTGTACTTTGGAAGGCCTCACCTCTGTTTACAGCCAGACTGGAGTTTGTTTGTTTCAGTTTAAAGTCTCTGTGAACATAATGTTAGAATGACCCGTTGCTGAGGTTGCATGCTTGAATACTTCGTGATCATTTTGTGTCCTCCTGCGACTGGCTGCTGAATTTGGTAGTTTTGCAAACGCGGCTGCTGCCGTCTCTCCACTAACAAGCTCCTCGTGGGCCTTTGCTCCGCCTGATTCTTGTGTTTTGATGTGGAGAAGAAGTCGCCGTGTTCATGTGAACTTGTTCTGTGAAAACGAACTTCCTCAACAGGCAGGAGGTGCTTCCTTCCCTCCGAGGCCCCTGTTTGAAAGTGCGAGGCGAATACTGAGCACTTCGGAAACATGATTAGAGAAAAAAACAACTGCTTCTTTGTACCGGCTGAGCACGGGGCCGTTTGTAGTGTGAGCTTGTGTGAGCGTTTTCACACTTCACTTTAACCAAACAGCTTTATTTTAGAAATGTGGCGTTGCTTTAACCAAAGCCTCATTAACCCGAGCACTAATGGTCACTCCATTCGTTTCGATATAATTTGACTTTGCCATTAAAGAAAAGAACAGCCTCTCCCTCCTTTCCACTCTGCCTACGTTCTCCTTTGTGTCATTCACATTTTTGGAGCTCCAACCAGACTGAGTAGTCAACAAAAATATCAGTTAGGGTTTCAAATAACAGCGTGGGGCTTTGCGACACACCTTTGTATAACTGGTTTGTGTCAACCGCTGTACTCCATGTGAAGAGGGTGTGGCGTGAATACACGAGGCCGCTGTGTCCGTAATTTCTGGAGTCATTCGGCTCTGTTGTGCCCATTTAAAAGATTTGGCATAAGTAATCGTTCACCTGAGTGAAGCATGACTTTCTATGGCACCGGTTGAGCGTTGTGAAGGAAACCTTAACGGCACTCAGACGGGAGCGCCGTGGCATCCAGGTTGGCGGCTGTCTTTGTCAGACAGGTTTGTAGAGAACGGCAGCAGACTGCTGGCCTCAGCAGTTTCCGCCTGTATTGATCTCCCCACATTAGCTCTCTCTTCATGCACAGACACGAGCACAATTGCTTCCCTTACAACACTGGCTGTCGTGGCAACCGAGTCCCGGTCATGAGATTCACTTTTAGGAAAAACGTCTCAGAGCAGCTCTTCATTTCTAATGCTCCTGTACGTTCTCCCACACAGCAACTCTGTTGAGTTGCCACTTAAAGCCATCTCCATATGTCTTTGTGTATTTTTGAATAGGCCAAGTGCTTAACAGGATAAAAGAGCAGTTTGAAGGGGGGGTTCCCGTGGCACCTGCTGTTAGCTTGCCCGTTCACACATGAATATGATGAGTCTGGCCGTGTGTGGGGCTTTTTTAACTTGCAGATGAGCCGTCAGGTCAGCACCATTAAAGCTTGGGTGTGTTTTCAAGGATGGGCAGCAGTCAACGGGCCAGGATGCCTTATTATAGCCGCCTCTCGACTCCACTTGCTAGTGTTCTTTCATTCGCTGCAGTCCCAGCCGACTCTCTTTGATGCCTTTTTTTTTTTCATAAGAGCAATAATAACTGTGATCGCTATAAAAGCACTGGTAATTGAACAGCTGCAGTCTTGGCAAAATACTTCCTGTGTTGGGATGGATGCAAGACGGCTTACTCGTGTGTGTGTCCCCCTCCTTCTGTCAATATTCAAATGGGAGTCATTTGAAAGGAGTGACTTAAGGGGGGGGTACGCTCTTTCTGACACCCAGGAAGCCAAGCAAAGAGGTCAAGTGGGAAAAACGTCTGACAGAAAGCTTCCTTGTGCTTTTAGCTGTGGAAATTAGCACCAACACCTGGCTTAATTGATGTAAATTCATGAAGGGGCAGGTAAATTAGGCCAACTTATAAGTTACAGCGGCGGGTTTGCAATGCAAACAGGAAAGCGGTGTCTGTTTCCAGACCTGACCCGGTGGGGGAAGCGTCTCGTCTTGAGCTGTCACTAGGCTGGTGTCACTGCCATTGGCAGCAGAAGAGCTGGATAGTAATGTGGCGCTACATGTGGCAGCAATATCCAAACATTCTCAACAGAAGCCAAGAAACTAACATAAAGGTTAAAATCCTGTGACGAAGCACATGATTGGCTAATTTTTGACAAGAGCAGCCAATCAGGGTTTTGTTTCCAATGGCAGCAGCAAGGTCATTGCTGCCTTTTTTTATGGATTAGCTCCTTTTTGCTCCCAAACTTCTTTTATTTTTCAATTCTTCTTATCGTTTTAAAGTTGTTTTTCTATAACCTGTTTGTGTCTCCTGTAAAGAAATGGGTTTGTGACTCCATTTAACATTATCCATCAAGCTGAGCTCACTGGAAGTTATTGTAATTTGATCAGTGTTCATAATCCATCATATTTCATGAGAACAATCTGAATCAAGAAAGAAAAGTGTTCAATTAAATGAGGTTGTACGTGAGAACTCGTGTCTTTTATGGTTTTCTTCTTAATGTATCAAAAAAAGCTTTGAAAAATAAACCTATTTTCCTTAAATATGTGGGTTCACACTTGTTTGTTTACTGGTAGGAAACGACACGATTAACCCCAACCCAGCCAGAAAGAGAACCGTTAGCAGCATCAGTGTGCGTATGTATACATACTTTGTATACCGTTACATTTCCTTTACAGTGAAATTCTTTGTACTCCATAATAACAGATAACTATCCGATTTTCTACTTTTTTATTTTTTCAGTTTGAACCAAGTGGTGGCTTGTAATGTTCTTCTGTGGCTGTTACACATTTTTATTTCCACCGCTGGCTTTTAGACTAATCACTTGACTCATTTTATAATTTCACAGCCTGTTTTCTCCCATAAAACTCCTCCAGGTTTACAGCCAGTCAGGGTCTGTTTAAGTAGAAACAAGGGCCATGTGGGTTGTTTACAGCGGACTGTTTGGCCGCACCTTTTTAATCCATCGAGACGACACACTCAAAGTCTGTTTGGCCACACCTGTGTTGGTGTCTGCTGTAATCTGACCTACTTGTCATCAGAATAGGCCATGGAGCACGCTTGGGGCGTTATAAAATTCATATAACTATTGCGGTATTGCAGTTTCAGGATGTCGCAGTTTTTTTTACTGAAATTTCAAACTAAAATGTAAAACACGATCAAGCAGATTTCACTTAAAACGGGCGTAATGATCCCTCTGCTACCAAGTTATCTGGCATATTGATTAGGAGAGTTTTAGTCATGTTATCTATAACATTTATGTATTATTACACAAGAGCAAAAATACAGGATAAACACCTGCTAAATTTAGTAGTAATTTGTGGTGTTTAGCACAGAATTGTGTTCCTTTTTCTCACTTTTGCTCTTCCTAGTAACAGTGGGATTATAACCTGTTAATATTACCTGGTTAATTATTTGGGCTTCCAACCTGCAGTCAGACATCGCTCTGTAGATTCTCAACTGTAGTTTAATATAAATGATGCCTGTAACATTTTTAAATATTTTCAAGGCTGGAAATATATTTGAACAAGCCAATTTGTCTCCCTTTAGTTGGTGGTAATAAGACCGAATAAAACAAAATCCATAAATATTCAAGATAAGGAAGAAACAAAACGAGGAATAAAATTTGAGAAAAAAGAGTTTTCCTTCTCTCTCTGCCCCTTTTTCTGTCTGCATAAAGGCCACTAGTGGCACAAAAATCCAAAAACACAACAACAACAAAACAAATATAGTTGGCAAAATGAGACAAATTCAAAATTAATTTAAATCAAATTAAGAGGTCAGTAAAACTGCAGAAACAAGATAAAATTTAAGAAAAAAAGAGTCTTATTCACTGGAATTTGGCTAAAATTTAGACCTAGACCTTTAATTTAGCTTTTTCAATACAAACAATATTCTCAGTTGCCCTCTCACCTTGTTTTACCGACAGACCTTTTTCAGAAGGGGTTTGGGTTGCTCTCAGGATAAATATGGTGGGCTACGACTGTTACTGAGTTTAAAAGTCATTAAAAGCAGCCTGAAATCAACCGTAAAGCATACAGATTCTCAAGTCTCCTAATCGGGGCGAGAAACGTTGTAGCCTTATTTCAGCCAGCAGACAGGCAGTGCACAGCAACAAGTGGGGAAGGGACATTCTGTGTTACTCTGTGCTCCTTGCTCCAGAAAATTCAGCTCATTCCTCCAATTTCTCTCCCATTTTATTCACAGGAATTTATATCGTAGGAAGAGAATGATTGAAAATACTTTAGAAACGTTTACCTTTTCATAAACCCTGATAATGCCTCGATACAGGCAGCTCAGCTATGTCTGCCGCAGTTATAAATTCATTCTTCACTGAAACTCTTAAACAGTTTGAGATTATTTGGAAATAGCAGCCAAACTGGTTCTTCTCAATTTTTCTTTCTTCTTTCACTAATCCATAAAGGAGGATGCATATAAAGCTGCCTTACATCGTACCTATACAGTAAAAATCTCAAGCAAACCTTTAGCCTGTGATTTATCCCCAGATTTATCGACAGTGGTGCTTTTTAAGAAAACAAGTAAGATGACTCATCTCTGGGGTTTATTATGACACAATAAGGGGCTCTAACCATAGTCTACAGTCGTTTTCAGAAGCTCAAAGGATATTTTTTGTTAGAGTCTGTGGACTTCTAGATCCTTTTACTGTGTGTAAATTAAATCAGAAAGAAGGAGCTGTCTTGTGGAGGGATATCTGTGTTGTTGAGCAGATTTTTTCCTGTGACACTAACAGGCAGTCCTCATGCTGCCTGACATATCTGCTTGCTCTACTTTGCCGAGAGCTGTGATTCATCGCAGACTGTGGAAAACTTGCCCAGCCTACCTTCCTACCACTTGTTCTCTTTGTTTTTTGTTTTAATCATTTGGACTTCATTTTTTTCCAGTTTAGTGCAGATTCTTACCACTTACCTATTGTCTTCTCAGCCTTTGTTCAAGTGCCCTCTCCATTTGTCTTTGGGAACTTATGGGACTTATTTGTTTTTAGTTGGTAAACAAAATTGCAGAAGTGAATGCAGTGCAGCAGTATATTTCTGTTTTGCAATACTTAACGACAAACGGAGAGATGTGCTGAGGATAGATGTCGATGACACAACAACATAAAAGAAGCTAGATGTTTTATTGATAAAGATACGAAAACAACGCATGCTTTTAAGGCAAAAGAAACCACATTAGAACATTATTCTTAATCTAAGTCGAACAAATCTGCTTCAGTGAGAGTCGAGAGGTTATTCTGTAAAAGCACTAATGCCTCCCCCCCCCCCGTCCTCGTTGACTGCCTTTTACAAACTGATTTATGTGTATGTTCCCTCCCTCGCCTGCCTCTGCCACACACTCTTGAGTTTGACCCAATTCTTATCCTATCGCAGAAATGAAAGACATGCCTATCCACCGCACACGGTGCTCCTTTACCTCTCCAGCCTCCCAACTTCAACCTAGATCCATAACCTCTCAGACCACCCCAGGAAAAATGATAATGGATGATAATGTTGACTATTGGTTTAAATGGAGGGGGGGGGGTTCACAGTCATCATCTCTGTCAGTGTCAGCCAGCGTGGATTACTTATTTTCTTACTGACTCTTGTTTATGGGATTTCTGCTCATGTTGAAGGGATGACATGGTTGTCATGGTGACAACCGGGACATAAAGCTTGTTGTGAGCCGAGACAAAGAGTGAGCTCTTTATGCTCTTGGCCTCACTAAGCAGTGTGCTAAGCCATCACTTATAGTAGGGGTTTAGAAAAAAATTAGCATGGTAAAGACCAGAAGGCCAATTTTGTAGCACATTTCCAATTAACAGTTTAATTTGCAGTACAGATTTTAGTCAATTACGGATGCTCTATAAGAAGAAATTGTAAAAAAAAAAAAAGGAGGGAAAAAACATCCCAAAATACTGTTACTGCTGTGAGTGGTCCTTAATTATTTATGTTAAGAGCAGAGGCAACAACATGCTGGGTGTGGAGAGAGCAGTTGGTGTACATGGGGTTTTACTAATATTTTAAAGAGAACTTAAATCATTAAATCCTATTCTAGGGGTTGCCACAGCAAGCAATACTTAAACTACAATCTTTGTAGGTCTTATTTGCTAGAGAATGTAGATCTCTAAATTAAATAAGAGATTTCTTAATCCATCATGTTAGTTGACAGGTATTAAACGCTTAGAAAGATGAAACTGAGAAGCTGTCATCAACTTCATTCTGGCTTGGTGCGTTAAGCTCTCTCTCGCTCTCTGGCAGCCTGACTGAGCCACAGAAATGTCTCATGCTGCTGTAGAAAATATGGTATCCTAAAACATTACTGATGCTGACATCAGCTAACGTTTAAGGGTAGAACCACCACTTAAAAAGAAGTAATGCACAGTATGTATTTTACGATAAGAAAATCAGATGATGTTTTGGCAATATTTTGGAGAAAAATAAAAATCATAGTTTTTTTGGAGGGGTCACAAAGAGAGTTAGAGGCTACACAGAAAAGACATAAAATTCTCCCTCTTCATGTTTTCCCAAATAGAGTAAGGTTTTCATAAATCTCCAGCTGTGTTTTAGAGACTGTCTATTTTAATGATCCAGTTGAGGTTTGATTAGTCAAGCATTTTAAGTTTTAAGCTTGAGATGATCCCAGCGGTCCACTGTCATTAAAAACGTATAAATTAGCCCTTTAGTTTAGAGCTGGTAGGAGGCTGAAGAAATGGCATCGGTTAGCTAATTGTTGTTTTCTCAGGGCTTGCAAGTTGTTTGTATCCTGTCTAGACAAAAAGTGGCGAACCCTTCTTCGGTGCTTCTGTAACAGAGTTGTTGTCCAGCTTAACGACAACTTTCCCAGTTGAATCCGTTTACATAACAGGACTACAACTCAAAAGACTTATTGACTTTGCTAGGTAATATTGTGGCACTTCAATATCTTTCGATCTCAGACCATGAGGTCTCGATACACCCTTCTGCTAACTTTGAGCTTTCTTCCCTCTGTAGTGGAAACTAAAGCAAAGGGTGTTGCTATTGATGCCACCTTATAGTGCTTGGATATGGCTTGTTCACTGATCAAAAGAGGATTCCATTGAGCTAAAATGAGTTGATTCCTGCCAATTTCTTGGTATAGCTTTAGTAAAAACTGTTGTTAAAAACCCAATAATACAGTGTATTTGTACTAGTTTTCAATCTTTAGCTCTAGATGAGCTCCAATGAAAAGCTTGGATATGATCTTTCTTGCTATTTAACATAACTTCCTTCCTCACTGTTATTGTAAAATGCACAAGTGTCATTGTCTAAATAAGGATACTTGGGTGGGATTTGCTAATGATAAATCACTGCTAAGGTTGAATTTCTTTGTGCCGTTTAATGGCTGATATCTCCCGGGTCTGCAGCCTCTTTATGCTACTTAATCTTGCATGCAACTAATTGAGACTTGATCCTCGCTGAATGCTGAGCAGTTTTTAAGAGCCATCCACTCGGGAAGATGCAGGGTTGCAGTGACTGGATGGTCTCCTGCTCATTTACACATAATGAGCAGCTGAATCTTGACTGGAAACGAGGTGGGTGTTGAGGAGTGGAGCCTTGAGTCAGTTCAGTTGCTTGAGACGGTGTCCTCGAAGGTCCTCGATAGGAGTCAAGAGGAGCTGGAGGGAGCAGAGAGCTCTTTATGGTTCTATCTAGGAGGAGCAGGGAGAAATCCAAGACGGACAGCAGAGACCGTTACAGGGGATGGGCTTCTAGAAAACCAACAAGCCAGCATGAAAGGGCACATCATTTGAAAATGAAGCATACAGTGATGTGAACTCTGTTTTCAGTTTACTTAAACATTAACAACCTCTCTCTTGTTTCCCCAGACCTCTTTGGTTTAATGGGTCCAATCATTGGGATGTCACCAGATAAGAAAACGGAAATTCCGGGTATGCAAGAAGAGCGGACGGGACTCAGAGGTGTCTGCGGCGTGGGAACCCTGCCCGAGGCGGAGTGCGCGTCCAGTCCGCTGGCGACGAGTGTGGATCGGGCTTCGGGTGCAGAGGATGAGGAGCTCACCAACCTCAACTGGCTCCACGAGAACCTGCTTCAGAACTTCACTCTAGGGGGCCCAGAGGCTCAGACAAGCGGCAGCCCGCTCTTTGACATTGAAGGAGACTACAAGCCAAACCAGGGCCCCTCATCATCCTCATCATCTTCGTCACAAAACCGGGGCAGGGAGCGGGACTCGCTAAAATCCAAGCCCCCTTTCTCGTTTTCCCTCCTCATCTACATGGCCATCGAGCAGTCTCCCAGCAAGTCACTGCCTGTTAAAGAAATCTACGGCTGGATTCTGGAGCACTTCCCGTACTTCTCCAATGCTCCCACAGGCTGGAAGAACTCAGTTCGCCACAACTTGTCTCTAAATAAATGCTTCCGCAAGGTCGACAAGAGTTTGGGAAAGGTAGGTCAGGAAGGTGTTCCTTCTGATTTTATGAAACCGAAAAAATCAAGTCTCTCTCAATAAACTGGAAAGAGAATTTATTTTTGTAAGTCATTGCAAAAAACTTTATCTAGTATGTGATATTATATAATGTATAATATGTGTAGTTTCAGTGATATATTTTAACTATAATTTTAATGATTATGGTAAAATAGTTGTATTTCATAAAAGCAATAACTTTTTCAGCTTGCTGAAAAGTATGTCCATGTAAAATATATAACCTCAACACTTGGGTTAGGCTCCTTTTGCTTGAACTGCTTCATCAACCCAGGTTGCTTTAATAGCGGCTTTCAGCTTGCTTGCATTGTTTTACTTACACATTGAGAAGCTCTGTCGTTTGTACCGAGCTTATCGGGAATAGAACAAGTGGGTTTGCCGGCCATTCATGCATCGTGATCCCAAGGTCATTAAAGTTGGGGTTGATGCTTTTTGCAGTGTGGGGACGCGACAAGTCCTGCTGGAAAAGGAAATCAGCATCTCCATAAAACTTGTCAGCAGACAACTTAGTGTTCTAAAATGTTCTGGTAGATTTCTGAGCTGACTTTGAATAAAAAAAAAATTGTAGACTAACACCAGCAGATAACAGGACTCCCCTTTGAAAACTTCAATAAATTCTGTGCCTCTCCACTTCTGCTCCAGACTCTGGGACCTTGATTTCCTGATGATTGCAAACTTTCTTTTTATCTGAAAAGAGGATTTTAAAACAACTGGGCAATTATCCTTAAATCTTTCCATTTAGCTGAGGTAGGCTGCTTGTGCTCTGGTTCAGGAGTAGCACAACACAGCGAATGTGACAGTTGTAGCCCATGTCTTACAAATGTCTGTGAGTGGGGGCTTCTAAAGCACAGAAACACAGCTGCCTTTGAAATATCCATCAAACTCTATGAAGGTGCTTTGCTTCACAATTTTCCCATGGCTGCGGTTGTCACTGTTGCTTGTGTAAAATATTCTTCCACAGTTTCTCCGTCCACTCAACTTTCCATTAACATGCTTGGATAGTGTTCTGTGAATGGCCAGGTTTTCTAGCAATGACCCTTTTAAGACTTGCCGTCGTTATTGTGGGACGGGTGTTTGTCGGTCATCTATCAAGTCATCAGTCTTCCTAATGATTGTGTAGGCCATGACGCAACATTTCATTTTTAAAAATTATTTTGTCCTTATTTGCTATTCTATTTTTCTGAGAAAATAGCCTTTTGATTTTAATTGGTTAGAGGCAAAAATGTTTAAACAAATGTTTAAATTTTCATTATTTGTTTGTAGGTAATCAATATAATACACACATTTTACATTTTGAATTGAATTACTGAAGTAAATTAATTTTTCTATTCTAATTTATTGAGATCCACTTTTACAGAAGCAACATGTTTTTGCTTCTGACATTCACTGTCATCTCATTTAATAAGATTTATTTATTTTAACTTTCAAGGAGCACAAGTATGACAGTTTTTATTGGCGGTCGGTCACCTTAGACTGATGGTATGTTGCGGTGTAAAGCTGCAGCGTAACTCATGTGCTCAGCTTTGACGCAGCTGCAGGGACCTCCGTGACTTTGGTGCGATAAGGCTGGAATCCAGTCAAGGTTACCGATACTCCTACAGAGGAAATTCAAACACAGCCCACTAATCAAGAATGTTATCTCCTGAAGCACCTCAAGGTAGGGCAACTATTTTAGTCAGAGGGAAATGTCCAGCAGTTGAACTGCTAGAGGTGAGATTTATGGAGGGAAGCAAACAGAAGATGCTGCAGCGGCATTGTTTGTGTGCTGAAGTTGTTTAGGGTTATTTAAAGTGCATACTTGCTTAAAAAATGAAGCATAATAATGATATATAATATAATATATAATATAATAATTTGCTCCAGAACTATTCAGGCAAACATAAATGAAATTTGGATGGACAATAATGAAAAAGAACAGATAAGAACGTGACGGAGACCATGTATTATTGACATGTTGTAAAGCACAGAGCTACGAGAGCGATGCTTTGAAACAGAAACTCTCTGGAAAAAACATCCGCAGCAATTAAAGTTGCCTTTATACTGCGACATATATTTTTAACCAATTATACAAAAACCTCTGAAAGCACAAATTAGTCCTGGTAAAAAAGAAAGAGAACAGTTACTTCTAATTATATTCATTCTCTAGGTTTAATGTTTCTGGAGCGTAATTCAATTCAGTTTATTTATATAGCGCCGATTCACAACATATGTCACTCAAGGTCATTTCAATACAATCATACAAACATTCCAATCAGTTTTAAGTTTTTGTTAGTTTTCTATTTAGGGAATCAAAGCAGATCGCATCGAGTCATTGACTTGAGGTTGTGCCCCGTTAATGCAGACTCTAACAACAGCAATCCCTCCTACTGAGCAAGCATGTAGCAACAGTGGAGAGGAAAAACTCCCCTTTAACAAGAAGAAACCTCAAACAGAACCTGGCTCAGTACGAGCGGCCATCTGCCACGACCGTCTGGGGGTTCGAGAAGACAGAGCAGAGACACAGAAAGAACAAAAAGAACTGATGTAAGAGTTCTTTCTATAAGAAAGTGAAAAGTTGATAACAGGACACGGGGGATGCTCAGTTACTGGGAGCATCAGGCCAACAGGACATTGCAGCCAAGCAGGATACCAGACCAGGTGTAGCTTGTATGGAGAGAAAAACACTGAGAGAAAACAAAGTTAACTGTCGAAATAACAGCATATAATGCAACTGGAGAGTACACTGAAAATTGTTTTACTTTGAACCAACCTATAAAAATTACTCTAATTTGTTACATCAAATTTTTTTAGTTTTTTTTTTTTCAAAGAAGGAATTTGATTTGCTTGAAACTGTTAATTTCTATTTGTAATAGATCACTAAAATTAGTTATCTGAAATATTACATGTACATGGACTCAAACTAAAAAAAGCTTTTCCCCACAGACTTTAAACCAGTCAGATCTCTGATGTATAATGGAGCTTGATTATTAAGGGCTTTATATGTAAGGAGGATCTTAAATTCTATTCTGGATTTAAAAGGGAGCCCGTGAAGCTTAAACAGGTGAAACAAATGTGATCTCTCTTTTTAATATTCATCAGAACTTATGCTGCTGCATTTTGGATCAACTGAAAGCTTTTAATTGCATTTTGTGGACTACCTGACAGTGAATAATTACAGTCTTTGAGCTTTGAGGTAACAAATGCATGGTCTCGTTTCTCAGCATCACTCCTGGACAGGATGTTTCTAATTTGAGCAATATTCCGAAGGTGAAAGAAAGAAATCCTAGAAACCTGTTTACACCGAGGTTCTTTACGTTATTACTGGAGGCCAATTTAATACCATCCAGATGAAGTGATTTTTTTTCTCAAACATTTTGGATAAGAAAGGAAGGTTGGATATAGGTCTGTAATTAACTAAGAACATTCCCTGGAACAAGACGATCCAGGGAATGTTTTTTTAAATAAAGGTTTATTACAGCAACCTTGAATTCCTGTGGTACGTATCCATTTACTAAAGATAGATTCATCAGATCCAAATTGGAGCCAATAACCAATGGGAACACTTCCCTAAATACTTTGGTTGGGATTGGGTCCAACATACAAGTTGAAGGTTAAGATGAGGCTAAAATGTTTGGGATTTCCGAAAGCTCGACTGAATCAAAACAGTGTGTTGACCCGAATGGGTAGGTCCCTGTACATTGTGAGTAAAGCCAATTGAGTCTAAGATAGCATTAAGGCTGTCACTTTCAGTGTCCCTATGACTCTATAGCCGTTTTCAGACAGAAGTTCTGGAATATTTGCAGACAATTCCATCCGGTCTTTAACCGGAGTTCTGTTTTCAAACACGCCACTTTTTCCCGGAACATTGTCTTTCGGCTGCTTTCACACAGCAAGAAATGTACCGGAGAATCCTGATGAATATCTGTGGGGTGGGGGGTTCTAGGTGGATATTATGTAAACTTAGTGCGGCGGGTGTACGTCATTTCCCCAAACAAATGCATTATTGCAAAGATGGTAGACGAAACTGCAGATCTACTCGCAGCGCTCGTCTTTGTGATGTGTGCAATTTTGCGCACATGGAAACGCTTAAGAGACATCGATGAAAAAGCTCAAAGGAAAATAGTGACATTTATAAGTCATCAATGTGTGCGCTCACAGCGTTCCCTGCTCCTCTCCCCTTTTCCCCAACGCCCCACACCCCTCCAGCTTTCGCGGAACATTACCTGACAGTCTGAATGCAAACCCCATACCACCAAAAGTCCGCTCTTGTTACTAGGTCTTCATCCGTAAAATTACCGGTAAAGCGTATCCGGACAAAGTCCGGAAGATTGCTTTCAGACTCAAAAGCAAAACAGACGAAGTCTGGAAAATTACAGTTTTTCATGGCCTGTTTGAAAGGGGCTTATCAGTATTTAATACTAAATCAGATAAAAAATGTGAGATCTGATCTGAGAATTGAGAGTAAGGGCCCGGATACAAAGCCACAAACAAAAGTGATCTTAATGTTTTGCAACTTGGATGAGGAAAACTAAGGCTTAGATGTTCAAAGAACTGTAGCTATTATTTGGTCTGGGGTTAATTAGTAAATCAGAATGAAAAATGGTTGTAACTCCTCATCGTTCCGTATTTCTAGGAGTGTGAAAATTTTAATATTTGTTAGGAGTTGACTCATTTATACAGACGTAATTTGGTTTTCAAGGAACGTATATGATTTTACCATAAGAAATAATGACGGTTGTGTGGTCAAATCTGTGGTTCATGGTTTTGTACACTTAAGATTAGATTAACATCATTTTAGAACCTCGTTAAGGTCTGAACATTGGGATGTAATGAATGCAAAATAATGTTGTTTTCTGAATTTAGGTAGAAGAAGTCAGATATGTCTTGCCTTGTTGCCTTCTTTATTAGATAACTTTAGTGCTAGTTTCCTGTAATGAGAATCCCATCCCTCAAAAATATACATACCCCTTGAACATCTTCATATTTTGTCAAGTTACAACCACAGACTTCAGTGTATTTAACTGGGACTTTATGTGATAGATAAACACAGAATTGAGCATACAGTAATTATAAGGTGGAGGGGAAATGATGTGTGGTTTTTCAAGATGTTTTGTGACTAAAGTTAAAAAAAAATGGTTTTCTTGAGTATTCAGCCCCCCTGAGTAAATACTTTGCAGAACCACCTTTTGCTGCAAATACGTTTGCACGTCTTTTTATAGACTCAGAATTTTTAACCCATTCTTCTTTGAAATGTTCACCTAGTTCGATCAGATTAGATGTAGCGTGTTTAAACTGGATTTAGGTCTGGACTTCAGCTTGCACAATCTAACACTGAAAATGCTTTGATGTGAAACATTTCCGAATATATTTATGGTCATTGTCCTGCTGGGAGGTGAACCTTCACCCAGTGTCGAGGTTTTTGGAGCTTCTTAACAGGTTTTCTTCAAGGATTGTGCTGAATATAGTTCCCTCCTTTTTACTCTGTCTGATCAGCTTCCCCACTGCATGATGCTTCCACCACCTTGTTTCTCCGCAGGGATGGTGTGTTTAGGGTCATGCTCGGTGTTGATTATTCAGGCACAGAGTATTTTCAGCAGTTTGGCCAAATTCTTCCAACCCTGTCTCTTGAGTAGACCACTTACTTCCACTTGTTGTGTGTGTGCCCTACCTTGCTTGTGGCAAACTGCAAACAGACTCATCGCATTAAAAAAGGTAAAACAGCTAACAATTGGCGTGTGTTACTCCACACAGTCTTTTAACATCTATTTGCAATACCTTTGAGGAATTTAAGGTTTTCCTGCCAAGCTGAACATGCTAATTTTTAGCTGATGCATAGTGGTTCCCATTCTTCCTTTGAAACATTCATATTACCCTCCATTTCAGGTAATAATAGGATCTAATGTCCTTTGTGCAAGGATGTTGTGCAGTCTAGAAATTGCTTTTCTACACCTCATTTAAGCAGTGGTGAGTGAGGATGGCTACTGCTGCTGTTTAGTACCTTAACTCGTTTGTAACCAGCAGTGGATAACACTAGCCGACTCTCCATCGCTTACACGATGAGGTTTTAAACCTGTGTGTATAGTTTAACTTTCACCAGCTCCGCTCGGTGGGTGCTGTGTGGGGGCAGTTTGAGCCTGCGGTGCCAGGGCTGTGTTTTGCCAACACCTGATATTTTTTCCCACCTTGGGAGGAGACGGCTGTTGGAGCTCTGAGGATCAGCGTAGTGCGGTGCAGGCTGCTCAGCATGCAGGTGCACAGTGTGAGTCCTTCGTCTGCTGAGACACCAGCACCAGTTTCACATGACACTGGCTGGTGGTTTTCGTTGCCATGGAGACATTTCCTTCTTCCTGCATCAGAGCCGGTTGGTAATCTGAGTCAAGGTTATTTTCCTCCTCCTCCTCCTCCCCTCCCTCCCTCTCTCTCACTGTTCTCTCGTACCGGGCGCTATCAGATAAAGTGGCACACTGCGCTTCTCTCATCACATTGGTTGTTGTTGTAGCACAGTCACACCGATGCTTCCTGTTTGCAGAGGCTGTCTGTGAATTTACAGTTTGTGATTTAGAGAACCATTGGTTGGACATTCATTTAAAAAGAGGGCTATCTGCTAAATTTAGCATTTATGCATCTTGTGCATGGATTAGTGGATTTTCTTACGCAGGGTTGCACAATTTTTTCTTTTATATATTTGCTGCTTGAATGGGTTTTGTTTCAATACAGATTATTGTCGGAAGGTTTGACACAATTAGTTTCCTTTATGAATTGTTTGTCATTGACCAGCTACTTTACTTTTTACCACTTATAGTGGATGGTTAATTATTCATACCCTTACATAATTCAGTTTAATTTTTGGGATTTTGCGATAGTCTAACACAAAGTAATGCATAATTGCATGTAGTGCAAACCCATTGCATCCAGTTGCCTTCAAAAGTCACCTAAATTGGAAATAATGTCCACGTGTTTGTGTAGTTTAACCTCATTACAAATACAAGTGTTCTGTGAAGGCCTCAGAGTTTCGCTTGGGAACATTAGTGGACAAATGGCATCCTGAAGACCAAGGAACACAGCAGACAGGTCAAGGATATAGTTGCAGACAAATTCAAAGCAGGTTCGGGTTCTAAAATAATATCCCAAGCTTTAAATATCTCAGAAGAACTGTTTGATGGTTTATCTCCAAACCTACCAAGAGTGGCCGTCAGTTTAGTTGAACGTTAGACGTTCAGAGTTGATGGAGAGAAATATCTTGGAAGGCAACCTGGGAGAGGCTGCAAGAGATCTGAGGCTGAAGCAGATGCTTACATCCCAATCTAAGCATATCGATGTGTCAGAATGGCCCGGTCAAAGTCTTGAGGTTCTGTGGCCCCTTAATAGATTCACTCCATCCAGTCTTACTGAGCTTTTGCTGTTTTTTGCAAAAAAAAAAGAACATGCAGTGTTTAATTTTTTTTATGCACACCATTCTAAAGTTTTTAATTGTGTAATGTCTTAAAAACATGTATAATTTTCCTTCAATTTCACAATTATGCGTGCTTTATGTTGGTATTTCACTTAAAATGTCAATAAAATACTTTGAGGTTTGTGAGTGTGATGAAATGAAACTAACTTCAAGGGTTATGATTACTTTTGAAAGGACCTGCAGCAGTAGACTTATTTTAGGTAGGCTATAATTTCAGAAATCTGCAGTTTAGATAAGCAACGCTGATTCAATACGAATGAAAGGTTTCAGGTTAGCAAGGATTGCTTCAACATTAAATGATTCTTAGCTGATTGAGTAAGTGGAAAATGATGAACTGGATGCATTTGTTTTGTCCTGCAGGCCAACGGAAAAGGTTCCCTCTGGTGCGTTGACCCTGAGTATCGCCCCAACCTAATCCAAGCTCTTAAGAAGCAGCACTTCCCAGCCGCACATGCCTTCTGCACGCCACCCGCCTCCCCGCCCAGGTAACCCGCCACCAGTTCCTGTGAGAGCGTGTGTTATAGCGAACTGGTCTCACTAAATCGAAGCAGAAGTAGCTTAAACCACTGTGTTTGTATTATAAAATTTTCAGCGGAATTTTGTAAGTGAAGTTCTTAAAGGGGGGTATTATGCTTCTTCCAGGCACATATCACCCTTCTATAGCACAGTCCAATAAAATTGTCACCTTAAGTCTTTTAAAAGTCCGTCATATATCCAAATCCACCTTAAAAGAAATGTACTTCCGTATTGGTCGCTTTGATTTTCGCCTGTGCCTCTCTAAGACCCTCCTACTCTTTCTGACACTCCCCCTTCAGTTCGTCACATACCGTTCATCATCGCAGCATGCACGGAGTCGGAAATAAACTCCCACAAAAGACACGCAGCTGCAGCTGGTGTGTTATAATTACTGCACCTGGGACTCAGCCGGAGTTGTGAGGTGGGGACGGGTAGGGGAGCTCTGCAGGGGCGAGGCTCTCTGCTGAGTACGTAAGGTTGGAGGAGGAGATGGGTGGAAAAGGCGGGGATAGGTAGGAGCAGGCGTTTCAGCAACCCAGAGAACTACCAGCAGAGACTCAAAGATTACTCTAACATGAGTGAATGGGTCAGTGCAACACTTCAGGCCTGTTTTTAATGAGGGAAAGACAGGTTCTGAGGATATCAAGCTTCAGAAAGTCCATTTTGCATTATACCCCCCCTTTAAATAAAAGAGATGAGAGAGATTCCTTTAGATATTCGGAGGTTTAAATACAAACTTGGTTGATCAAGCAAGGAGGTACAGCGTTAACAGAGAGTATGTAATACTGACCTGCCTTCCAAAACAAGACAGAGTTATAAAGGTTCAGTAATCCTGACTCCTATCAACATGACATAAGAAAACATTTCTTCAGTATGAGAACATTAGACTTGCAGGCTTCAGGGACTTGATAGTGGAAGCACAATCAATGCATGTCAGGACGTCCTTAGATGTGAAAGAGAGTTGCTATGCCAACCCAGGATGTAAGAGCCTAAATCAGTAGATTTGACCTGACCCAAATTCATACAGTGTCATATAATCAGATTGGTTACCATATCATAAGGAACCGGCACACAGTAACTATCAGTATATGAAATACACAGAACAGATCATTCTTAATAATAAAATTTCCCACAACACTTTTAAAAAAATAAATCTGCTCTTCAGACTCGACATCTGAGCACCGGTGTCTGTTGTTTGTGTTTTGCAGTGCCTCCTCACCACCTCGCCATCTCTTTCTACAAGGCTGCTCATTCAAAGGTGAGACTGAACCCAACTACTTTCAGCTTGTGACATTTTATCCGCACTGTGTCTTTATATGTAGCGAGAGTTTTCGTATCAGCATGTGTTTGTGTTGCGTTTTCTTTTTTCATTATTTTTCTTTTTACATTTTTCAGTCCAACAACACTCAGCATCTTTTTTGCTCTTCAGCTCTTGGTTTGGTGTGTTGCTTTGAGCTCATGGATGCCTCATGTACACCATAACATTGTGAGCTCTCAATCGATGTCATCCCCCCCTTTTTTTTCAGCTTCTTGGATTTGTAACCTTGACGACAGGCAGAGGTTTTGCGGGTTCTCGGTGTCGAGCACTCAGTCTCAGTGTAATCATTAATAATTCAGCGCTGCAGAATTGAGCTATGAGGCTTTCAGACACGTTGTCAGGTCAGATGCGCTCTCACTGTCAGTTCTTGGGTTTTTATTTATTTATTTTTGGCTTCTTGGGTTGTTCACCCGGTTTGCACTGATGGGGTCTCCCTGCTCGTCGTGTGAAATTCCTGAAGGAACCCAGTCATCCAGTCCCAGTTGAGTCGCCATTGTTCCATGCTTCCATGGTTTAGGATTGACCATCGTGCATGTTTTCTCCTCTTCCAGAGTCTGACATTGATGCTGCCACTGCCATGATGCTCTTAAACTCTGCCCCTGGGCACCACGTTGACCCATGTAAGAGAATCCACACTCATACTTTGATTTTTGGTCTCCCGCCTCTTTCATACCACCCTGTCATTGCTTATTTTTTATGTTGCTTCTTTGGTCAGTTTATGTGCTTTTATATGTCTGTATCTGTTTAAGAAAGTTTCTGGTTCTTGCTCTGGGAAGAATTGACAAATGTGACTTTCCTAAAAAGATTATTCTGACATTTGGTCCACTTATAGTACCAGTCAGGGGTTGGCAACGCACGCACGCACGCACGCACGCACCCACACACACACACACACACACACAAGGGCAACTGATACACACAGACTCAAATATATACATACAGCCCCACTAATATTACTTGAAAAACGTTTTTTTGTTTTTGTTTGTTTTTTTACAGAATTTTTGTAGTAGGTTTGCACGATATTAGGGAAGCATACGATTTGCGATAATGTTGGTGAATGTCGCGATGGGTGGTATTTAAATACTTATCTAATATATATTGGAGTTAAAGCGCTTTTTTGCATTATTGATGTTAGACACGGTGATATTGCAACTAGGTTACATTTGTGTTAACCTATTTTGTTGCCATCACCAAGATTCTTGAATAATTCTGGCTGGACATATGACCTTTTACATCAGAAATGAGTGCTTTTAACCTGTTTTCTGGCTCAGAGTTGAATTTTAGGCATAGTCCATGAATTTTAAGAAATTTGAGGTACCGGCCAGTCCTGAATCTGATGTTAACCTATAAGCGTTTTTATATTTTTATTTTAGTTTCCGAGTGTCCAGGTTTAATAATCTAGATGTTGATTTGCACTTAGTAGTCTGTCTATTTTGATTTCTCCCTCTGTGTGCAGTCTATAAGTACTACTGATAACAAAACAGACCCTGAGCATGATGCTACCACCACCATGCTTGACAGTTGTTACAATGTTCCTAGGTTTGAAAGCTTCATCTTGATTCCTCCAAATATACTTGTTCTAATTGTGGGCAAATTGCTTAATCGTCGTCTCATTTGAGCATTAAGCTTTTCTACAGAGGAATGTACGTTTTTCCAAATGGGTAATTTTATTCACATTAAGAGGTGTCCATTTTGAATCGGAGGGTTTTTTACTGGGTCATCGCCCTCTTATCCGCATATATTTACCTCACTTTACTGTATAGAGTGACACTGATGTATCAACAGGACAGTGATTCGAAACAGATATAATAATTGCTTTTAAAAAATGAGTAAAGCAGGTTAACTTTAATCTTCTAAAAATGGTGCTTTAAT
Source organism: Valencia hispanica (assembly GCA_963556495.2). Taxonomy (NCBI): domain Eukaryota; kingdom Metazoa; phylum Chordata; class Actinopteri; order Cyprinodontiformes; family Valenciidae; genus Valencia; species Valencia hispanica. Next base: position 19,998,093 of record OY747711.1, read on the forward strand.
GTAAGTTTGGAGATGATTATGCAGCACACATTTAGTGTTTTGAAGTTTTGTTACGCCTCTTAATGCAGTGGATTAACAGTCTTACTTTTCCAAGCTCTATTTGGTTTTAAAGCTGATGTATTTAGCCTGGTCTTCTGTGGTTTTGCTAAGATTTTTACTCTTTACAAGTAAAAAGTAATTCTTAGCTTGGAGTAAATAATTCTTTCCCCTTTTGGATCAGGACTAACCTTACCTTTCTGCTTTATACTTTGACTATAATTAACACATTTCAACCTTCATGCATGGGTTTGGTTAGATTCCTGCTTTTTGTTTTTCCAGATTGTCATGATGATATTATGCAGTGTGAATCGCAGAGAGCCTGACAAAGAAGAAGAAAAAAAAGTGCATTTACTCATATAACCATCATTCTTTCCTTCCGCTGCTCTGTTCAGGTAACTCTGATGGCCCACTGGACCTCTCCCGACCCGACTCTGTCCTGGTGAGCAGCGATCCAAAGCAGGACCATAACTACAGTAGTGCAGCCCTGCAGCGATGCTCCTCCCGTTCCTCCTCCTCCTCTCTCTCCTCCCTGGATGAAGGTGGCTGCGAGCGCAGGCAGTCCCGGCGCGCCGGCAGCGAGGGATTCCACAGCGACGAGGACTCTGACCTCTGGGACGAGAGGGCTGTCCAGCAGACTTCTCGACGCCCGCCCGCCATCAAATGGCCCATCAGCAAGCGGCCCCGACGCGAGGTCAAGCCAGAGCTGGACGAGGAGCTAAAAGAGGCGGCAGGGTCTTTGCTACACCTCGCTGGTATACGCAGCTGTACTGAGGGATCCAAACGCAAGAGCACAAAACTTAACAGGAAGTGAAGTTCCCTTTGCCCCCGATAAGACTCTCCGGACCCTGTGGATCCTCACCCCTGACCCCTGATCATGTGTCCTAGTGTGCCTCCTTCTCCTCACCTGATCGTTCACTGGCCATTTTGAGCCTCTTTTGGTTGGGAGCGTCCTTGTCCAACTAACAAATGGCAATAGTATCGTTCACACAGGAGAACAAAGCCATATAGAGTTACCGGGGGGGGGTGTTCGGGCTGTGGAGAACCATCAAAAAGATACCTATCCAGAACGGCCTGCCCGCTTTTGTCAGATTTAGAAGACTGTGATTCAAGAATCTCTCTTTCAAAGACAAAAATGGGGAAAAAAGCTGAAGGTTTTTATAACTCAAAGCGTTGCATGCTTCCTCCTCAAACTTGTATCCTCTTCCAAGTGAATCTATTTATGAAGCGAATGAGTGCATGTTTGTAACAGACAAAACCTAACCTCCTGGTGTTATCAGTTTATCCTCTTTGTGCTACATGATAAAAAAAAAAACAAAGTAATGCCACTATTTGGAAAGCAAACCTTGCTCTTTGAATCCTCTTGAAACCATGCAATAATGAATCCACAACCTTAACTTTTTGACCTTGTTCTTTTTCCCGTGATGCCATTTTTCTTTCACAGTCGAGTATGCGAGTTCTGTTTGTCATTGAAGAAAAGGAATGGAGGAGTATTAGGATCTCGGTATGCGATCTACTTTCTGCACACAAACTGTGGCTCCTTTTCAGGATAAAAAAAGTAGTATTTCTCTGCAACTGCCAAATTTAGTTGAGAACTTAGCAGCAGTGCTTCGTGCAAATTATTTTAATTATTTGGTGAACATCTGACTGCTAAGCGATGCCATATTCTTAGCTGCGCTTATATGGGTTGTCCACCACAGATTTTATTGTTGCATCTCTGTATGATTTTGTATGATTTCAACCTAATCCTGAGATGATGGGTCTTAAACAGCCGACATCCGAGGCCTTACGTCTCTGACCAAAACAGCAGCAGTTAAAAATGATACATGTGAAACCAAAACACAATGCCCTGATTTCCCCCTCCATGGATTTTGTTCCACGGCCTTGTTTTTCTGCTGAGACAACTTTAAATTCCCAGGTTAAAGTTTCAGTTTTTGCTAAGAGATCCTCTGATAGAGACAGGAAGTAATGGGAAGGCTGTAGAGCAGCGCATAGTGGAGAGAGCAAAAGCTTAACTTTACAGTCACTTGTAAGCAAGTTACTAAAGAGCAGTGCTGACCTCAGGGCTGTCTGGCAGGGAGTGTTTCGTCGTTGCTCTTCCCGCTAGAACAAAATAAGGAAGTGCACACTCTTCGTAAGCTTGTAAAGCTGGTGTCAGCTGATTGCTGGCAGCTCTCGGAAGGGAAGTTGTCGACGACCACAATTGTTATGTTAGAGCTTTTAGGAAGGCTGCAGACTCACAGGATTCATGTTAGCCTGGGGAAGGATGAGGGTCATTAACTGAAAAACTTGGATGTTTACTTCACTGTAACAGTCAGTAAAGCATATGTGGTTGTTGCCAAACTTTGTTTTTTGTGCCACTGACTTCAAACGGAACGGGGGCTATAGTTACTGTACAGGTGCCTCTTAACAGATTAGAATATCATCAAAAAATTTGTTTGTTTTACAAATTCAACTTTAAAAAGTGGACCGCGTTTATTTCACACAGACTGATATATTTAAGTGTTTGCTTCTGTTCAGCTAATGAAAACCCAACATTCAGTTTCTAAGATAATTACATAGAATCAATGCAGAGGAAAAAAAAGTTATTTTCTCCTCTAAATACTTGGTCAGGGCTCCTTTTTTGCATTAATTACTGCATCAGGGCAGCGTGGCAAGGAGGTGATCAGACCAATCACCTCCGTGCCACGCCTCATTGATGCAGGTGTTAAGGAAGCCCAGATTGTTATGCCTTGTTATAGCAACATGACTTGGCAACCTGAAAAGTTGACTTTGGCCCACTCAGCAACAGTCCAATCATTTTTCTCCTCAGACCTGATAAGATGTTTTCAGTATTGTCTCTTGTGTTCCTGATACATCTGACACTCTTGAGGTGCTAGCTCCAGCTTTAGTCGGCACCATTTGAATCTCTGCCAAACTCATGGATGGGTTTTGCTTCACAATTCTCCCAAGGTTGTGGTTAATGCACCTCCTTCTTCCACAATTTCTCCTTCCACTCAACTTTCCATTAACATGCTTGGACACACCGCTCTGTTAATGGCCAGTCTCTAACATAAGATTTATATATTAATTGTTTTTAATTATTTAATATTTAAATGTTCTGAGAAACTGATTTTTGGTTTTCATTGGCTGTAAACCATAATCTTTGAAATAAATAAAAATAAGGGCTTGAACCATATCACTCTGTGTTATAAATTTATGAGTCTAGCTTTTTCTGTGAAATTACTGAAGTAAATAAACTTTTCGGTGATATTCTAATTTATTGAGATGTAGCTGTGTCTCCATCGCTGTCACACTGTTTAGTTTGGATGGTTGTTTTTATTTTAATTTTAATTTTGCTACTTTAGAGGAGGAACCATCAATTGAGCTGAAATCTGTGGTTCTCAGAACTAATACTTGCATACACTGGTCTTGTTTAGCTGTGAAAAAAAAGAACAAATTATTTGTTCGTTAATCATCACCTTATTTATAACTTTAATTTATGGGATATTTGAATGCATACTCTATCAAACACTGGTCATGTGAAAAAATGACTTAAGCACATTTCTTTTCTTTACTCTGTGAAATCTGAGTATATTTTCCTTGTTTATTTTACAGCAATACCCTTATTTCTTATTACAGTGATTACATATTTTGCCAATGTATAATGTCTTTTAAGCTGGTTTCTTTTCCTCAGTTTAACCATGACTGCCAGTTTTCTATGTGTTTGTTTTGCTTTTATTTTATCAAGCTGAATAGAAGCAGTAAATTAACGTTAAACCTGGGATTTTTTTGTTTTTTGTTGCCAAAACTGGTGTACAGCAGGGGGAGGTTTTGGATTAAAAGCCAACTCATTTCCCTTGTGCTGTAGAAATTCTCTGACGCTAATTCAGTAATTCTTTCACAATCTTCTCATGTATTGTCTGTCTTTAACTTTTGTCAGAAAGTGAAGATTAGTTGTCAGAATCAGATTAAACTCTCGGAAAGAAATTGACTGCCACTCATAACTCCTTCTTCCGACTGTTTTTATGAGATGCTGGGAACATTTGGGAATATCACTGTAAAACTGGATCACATCGGCTAAAGCCAACCAGGCAGCTACTCGTTAAAGTAAGGCTAACATTCGATTATGACAACAATTTCTAAGTAATTATGGAAAGACAAGTCGAGTAAATTCTAGGATTCTGTAGCCTTTGTATTAGTAAAAGACATATTGGTCTAAAAGCGACAGTCTATTTGCCAGATAAGTTTTCACCTGACTAAAATAATTAGTTTCTTCATTGTTCAACAGCTGTTATTGAATATTGATAGTGATTTTTTTTTTAAATCATTGTTGCAGTTTCTTTGGGTGTACTAATTCTTGCATTTGACAAAGCTGCCAACCCAGTATCAGTTTGTGTCTGTTGTCTGCCATGTCCATTGGACTGACACACCTTTTGTTTTTTGTATGCTAACCTCTGTTGATAAAAATGTTTATAAGATTTATTTTCGCCAAAGATATGCAATTGCATTATATATGGTATTACAAAAATATTAATAAAATCCTGTTCTTGTTACAGCCTGTGTGCATCTTTATTTTACTTTACAGCGCCTTGAAAAAGCATTCAGGCATTTTCAATGTTTCCACATTTTGTCTCATTATGTCCACAAACTTCAAGGTATTTTACTGAGATTTTATGTAATAGACTGACATATTATACCAGGTACTTGTCAAGTGAAAGAACAATTATGCACAACTCAGAATACCCTAAAGTGTGGTATGAATATGTATTTGATTAATGTTTTTTTTAATGTCTACCAGTTTTGTAAATTGTCAGGCCTGAATTTATGACAATTCTTTTGAAAACAGCTCACGTTTAGTCAGAATGCTGGGAGACTGTGCATAAAGAATAACTTTAAAGTCTATATTCTCAACTGTATTAAGACTTTGCTAGGAAATTATAAAAAATGAATTGATTTGGGGCTGCACAGTGGCACAGTTGGTAGCACTGTTGCCTTACAGCAAGAAGGCCCAGGTTCAAATCCTTGCCTGGGGCCTTTCTGCGTGGAGTTGGCATGTTCTCCCTGTGCATGTGTGGGTTTTCTCTGGGTACTCCCAACAAAATATGACTGTTAGGTGAACTGGTCTCTCTAAATTGCCCTTAGGTATGGGTGTATGCATGCATGGTTGTTTGTCCTGTGTCTCTGTGCTCCCCTGCGATGAACTGGCGATCTGTCCAGGCACCAGCAATCCTGCATAGGATGGACGGGTACAGATGATGGATGGATGGAACTGATTTTGTTCTGAACCACTCTATTGTAGCTGTATGTTAAGGGTTATAATCCTGCTGGAAGTTGAACATCTGACTCAACCTTGAGGCCTTTTTTCATCCTTTAGCAGGTTTTTTTCCAGGATCGTCCTGTATTAGGCTCCATGCATCTTCCTATAAACTGACCGGATTAATTGCTCCTGCTGAAGAAAAGCATTCTGGCCTGATGATGCTGCTACCACCACCATGTTTTGAAGTGGTGTGTTCAGGGTGATTTCATCCGCTCAAAGAATTTTGCACACTCCAAAAACCTCACTTTTAATCTCAACTGAGAAGAGCAACTTCTTTTGCATGTTGTTTTGTGTCTGCTACACAAAGACAATATTTGTGGTTTGCAGCACTAATAGTTTTTGAGCCCATAGATTCTTCCACCTGGACTGTGGGTCTCTACAGCTCCTCCAGAGTGACTATGTCCCCCTTGGTTACTTCTCTGTTCCTGGCTGCCTTGTCAGTTTTGGTGTATGATCATGTCTTGGTGGGTTAGCAGTGTTGCCACACAGCTTGGTCTTTATGATACTTTGTTTACTAATTTTCTCCAGCAAACCTCATAGTGCCATATAATTGCATCCCACACTTTTTAGAGTTTTTCTAGCCTTATACTTCACAACTATGCACATCTTGTTAGTCTTACACATAATTTCCTGAGAAAATCCATTGATGGTTATGGTAATGGGAAAATGTTAGAGATGTGAAAATAGCTAATTGACTCTGTTATTTGTTTATTACAACGTCTTACAGCTACTGTTAAAGATCAGGGTTGCCAGGTTGTTACTTTATTTTGGTTCAGCTGGCAAGCATTTCCCATCAGGTCCAACAGTTCAGCTCTGTTTTGACTGCACAAGCTGTGCTCGGCGCTACGAGTGCCAGCTCCACCTCACTTTCCCTATTTTCTTCTTCATAGGTGCACCAGAAATGCACCTCTCACATCAACGTAAATTCCAGGGCCGAGCCTTGTGATGGATGCAACCTCAGATGTGCTAACGACACTCTCCTCTGTTAGTTAATTACTCATGGAGGACTGCGGGATGAACACGGTGTGACCCTGAACAAGGGCTTGTCTGACTAGCCTCGGGCCCTCTGGCACAGCTCTATTGTTCAATAGAGTCCTGTGTGTCGACTGGAAGAGGGAGAGTGGAGGGGTGGGGGCTTCTCCCAACTGACTGCCTCAATTCAGCAGGAAATCAGAGCAGCAGCATCCCTCTTCCCTCCCTCCCCCCTACACAGGCCCTAGCAACCACGCCACGCCGACAGTTGCGAGGCAACCAGACAATGCCGGAGCCACTGGCTGTGGTGTAAGAGTTTGTGTTTTGCATGTATACGTTGAAGAGGTGAGTCTGCAGCAAGGGATGGGAAAGGAAACGGTTATGAGATGTGGTGAAAAATCTAAAGAGATTAGAGTGGATTAGGCCAAATTAATCATGTAGGATTTGTGATGAGATGGATGCATTAGCAACATGTCATTTCACTTCTGGGCTAAATGAGGTCATGTGAAGTGAAATCACAGAGACTATCTTTCACAGGGAAACAGACCATCTAAGATTCCTGATCTTGTTTTTATTACTGCTGTGAATGCACTGAAATACAGCAAGAAATCACTTGTTAAACTGTTTATTTTAAATAGAAATTTATTTTAAAATGTATGCCTTTTTCAATTTTTCTATTAATTACTATTTTCATAGAAGTATCTTTATTATATACAAACAATGATCGTTTCCATGGCTTAAAAAAGGGGAAGAAATTAACTCAAAAAATATTTTACATTATTAAAAAAAATGCTTTTATACTTTGAGTCTTGTTCTATTTATTTATTGAGCTGTTTGTTTTTTTAAAGCCACCTGAAGGACTTTGCGCTTCAAACAAAATTGGAACGAAATGCTCTACATGCTCACCCTCCCTTTCAGAATAAATACACTGGAATAAAGACTCAATCATTCATGTATATCACCAGCTGCTGTTCCCTTGTTTTGTAAATATTAACTTACCTTTAAATGCCAAATAACATATTCAACATTTAAGTTTGTAACATCACATGTTTCTTTTGCCAAATTATACTATTTAGTGTTTATTTAACCTCACTGAGATTATATTAAGCAATTGTAATTTAAGAAAGGGCAACATTAGGTGGATCAAAATAACAAAACTCTACATACAAACAATAATTTCATTCATTTAAAATATAAAGCTGTACTGAATACTGCTTTCTCTACATTTTATTACCCAGATATAATGAAATTCTAAGTGTAGGTAATTATTTCTGTTGTCAACTTAACACCCTGAAATCCCTTCACATTTTACAATGTTACAACCACAAACTTCAATGTGTTTTATTGGGATTTTATCTGATAGCCCAACACAAAGGAGATCATAACTGAAGACAAAATAATATGTTGTGAGGCCTTCGAAACACTTTTTACAAATAAAAATCCTAAAAGTATGGCATGCATATTTATCCCCTCCCTCATCTCTAAGGACAATTTTAGAGAGACTAATTTAACTAGCAGTCATCTTTTTTGACTGTGGGAGAAAGCCAGAGTACCCAGAGAGAACCCACACATGCACAGGGAGAACATGCAAATTCCATGCAGAAAGACCCCAGGCTGGGATCCAATCTCAGGACCTTCTTGTTGCAAGGCACCAGTGCTACCAACTACGTCATTGTGCAGCCTAACAAAAACCCAGACCTATCAAATCCCATCTGTGTAATTTAATGTCCACATACTCTCTCCGTCTGCTTGAGCTTTTTAATTTTTTCTCTGCAAAAAACAATGGGCAGAAATTTCAGTCTCCAGATGTCCGAACCTGGTAGAGTCATGTCCCTAATGACTTGCAGCCGTAACTACAGAAAATGATGGACCTACCAAGTATTTGCTCAGGAAGGGGCTGAGTACATGAATAGTCCGTATACACGTTACACATTTCAGATTTATATTTTTTGAATATGAAAAACATTTTTTTTTACCCATCATTTTCTTTCCATTCACTTCTACTTCGTGTTGGTCTGTTATAAATACAATCTCAATAAAATACATTGTCGTTTGTGGTGACAAACTGGGTAGAGTTGCAGGGACAGGAATGCTTTTGAGTTGCTCTTTTATTCATTCAAACTCCGAACGCAAGATGGCGCTCCACTGTCGCCCGCCCACCACTTCCATGCACTTTGACTGTTGTTTCTGATCGGTCCTCATTCGAAGAGGATTTTGCGGGTTAGGAGGATAATGGGAGTCTTCCTCCTAACAGATGGATATTTAGGCCTGCCTCGTTATCTCGGTGGTGGAAACACTCACTGTTAAATTTGACTTACTGACTTTGCTAGTTAATTCGGCTCTCTTTAATTAATACTTCGTGTGTAATGAGCCGTTCTGTGTCTGTATTTGTTTTGCTTCATTGCTAGTTAGCTGCTAGCTAATAGCGCTAATTTAACACTTTTAAGGCATAGTAGGTCTCGGGTTTAGAAGTAAACCCGGATCAGATTATGAATGGGCTGTGACCCTCTCTGTCTGGCATCATGTATCTGAAGTCAGTTCTCCTGAGTAACGGAACTAGCATCTTCGGAGTCACCGATCTGAGCTAGCCTGCTAGCATTTAACTGTTCTGACAGCGTGAAGATTCGGGCTGTGGCGATCAGCTGATCGGCTCCCTGGTCCAGCATCGGGTGTTTGGGACCGCATAAAGCTACAATGGCTAATGTTACAGATCTGCAGACAAAGTACAGCAAGCTGGCGCAGGAGTACTCAAAGGTACAACGCTATATATATATATATATATTTAAATACGGTCATTAGCATGCTTAGCCATGTGATTCAAGTGAAATGAATGTAATGCGATTAGAATAATATATACAGGCTCAGAGATAATAATAATAATAATGTCACGATATATGTTTTACAGCAGCAACACATTTCATACCATGTTTTGTGAAAACATTCCCCTTCGCTATTTCGTGCTTTCACAAATCTGGTCTTTTCCTATCTGAGTTTTCCAAGCACGAAACGGCGCATCTTACCACGGGAAAGTTTGTTGTTGTTGTTATTATTGTTAATTTTATTTTCTAGAAGCTGTTTATAGTCCGCTACAGAGCCGGTCTAAGGGTTTATGGGGCCTGTGGAAAGTTTTATTTGGGGCCCCACTCCCAGTTAAGCCTAGCGGTTACCACACCACCACTAACATGTTTTTAAAAGGTTCATGCTTTTTTATTTTTATGTTACTGTGTGCAAATAATGTAAGCCTAACTTAAACACAGTCAAATGACAATATTAAATGATCTTTACATTTTTGATTCTGTTTAACATGACTTTTAAAATTAAATGTTTTTTTCTTAGTGTGGACACAACGGGTACATTTCTAAACTAGCCCCTGTTTGAATTAAAGTGCCATTGGGATTCTAAACCAGCAGAGGAGCAGAAGCTCTTGCAGAGTTTACTTCTCCCTTGGGCTGGACCTCGTCTCTAAAGAAATATGGTTATTCTGTTTTGATCAAGAGTCAGGTAGCACTAACAGGGATCATAGCCTCAATCAATCAAACAACAAAGAGGCAAGCTGATAACAGTTTATACAGATCCCTGATTGCACATAATTTAAAAGGTGCTCTCTAGAAAACTGGATCTGGATAAGCAGTCTGGTCCAAATGTTTGGGTCTAGTGTTTCTGCAATTTCTGGGCATTTTGCACACTTCCTACCGCTGCCTGATCTTTAAGTTTAGTATCTCACATGTCAGGAGGACCATGTGTTTGTGAAAGGAGAATATTTCAAACCAAGCTTCACTTCAATTTGTGTATCATATCCAGCATTTATTGTAAAAAATGCCATTGCGTATCTTCAATTGGTGCAACTACAGAATACACTGGAGTAGATAGAAGTTGACCATGTTTTCTGTGGAAAGGAAACTGTTCAGCTAAAACATTCAGGTGTTTGTAGTTTGAACATCTGCATGTGTCTAATTAACGGTTTACATGCCCCAATTCCTAAGGTGTATGATTATAACACATTTAAAAGGCTGTCGCTGCTGTGGCTCAGCTTTAACTTTGCACGTCTCGTTTGACATTTCAACTGCCCAAAATGCATGATGTGTTTTCAAGAGCTGTAAACACTCCTGATGGTTAGTTTGTGATCTGGTGACAGTAAAGCCTGCCTGTCAGTGTGTTCTGTGGAGCATTATTTGACCCCTTTGTTTCTTTGTCAGCTGACATCACGGGGAGTGTACGCTGCTTCCTCTTTAGCTCTCAACTCTCCATTAACCAAGCACAATATCCTGCCCAGGAAGTGCTGACTGTGTAACTGTCAAATATGCATGTTTGTAGTCCAGATTTTAAAAAGCTACTAGAGTTTTGGGACTTTTGATCATGGATGGAGAGAATGAAAAATGTTTGAGAATTGGTAGTTACACACATTCCTATATGCCTTTTTCAGTACTTAGAAATCATGATCACTAAGGTGTTTATCTCTTGTCTAAATGTGTTTTTTTGTGTTCATTCTCAGCTCCGTGCCCAGAACCAAGTGCTGAAGAAGGCAGTTGTAGATGAACAGGCCAACTCTGTTTCTTTAAAGGTAAATCACAAATGCTGATAGGATCACCATCTCAACTGCTTGCAAAGTCATATCGTATATCTGAGAGATCATCAAAAACAAAACAAAAATCTTGTCCTTGATTTACATAAAAAAAAAAAAATTACTCTGGAACCTTAGTATTTCTAATCAAGGTCATCATACTCTGAGAATCTCATACCGACCCGTGGCTAGGTGGAAATCTACTGGAAACATTATGTTTTCCTGTTTGAACGACGGCTCCAGAAAGCCTCCAGATCATAATTTCACATCTTGGCTTTGAATTATTTAAAAATCAAAACATTTTCTTCTCGTTTCTTTCACCTTTTTGGGAGCAGGATCTTTGAAAAAAATATTTTTCCATCATTATTTAGTGGAAGCAGAGTTTAAGCCTTACAAGTCTTACATTTGATATTCTTACTTGTAGGTCTTTGGAAGTCATAAATACGCCAATATTTTAAATACCAGATAACAGATCTAATTCAGTGTCATTCAGTTCATCACTGTTTTTTCCTCAAGAAATTTGCTGGTGGCTGTGATATAGTTCAGTGTGCTGACAAAAGTTCAATGCCCACAATGCAGAGCGACAAACCGATCTGCTTGTAGGGAATTTGTGGCTTTCAGCATTCTGCCTTTCCTATGAAGCTGACACGATTCTGCTATTAAAGCTTTCTTAGATTTTTGGGAGTAAAAATCAAAAGGTTCTTGCCCCGTTAATCATTTTCATCCCCATCACTATGAAAGACAGTAAATTTAACAAAGTTTGGTCTGAAAACTTTAATCTCAGCCGTTTGCTTTAAAGGTTACATCCGTATTACAAAGCTTAGTATATACTGTGCAAGAAGATGTTGAAGTTTGGTAACCTAGTTGTAAATGTAATGGAGTCCCATTCCAAAGCCAAGAAACAAAAAGGAAATATGAAAATATTCTTGTACAAATTAAATATAAATGATTAAATTAACTTGTTCTTTTGTTTTATTTTGTCGTTCATGTAGGTGTTAAAATATTTTTAGGGCTGTAATCAACCAAAGAAATTCTTGGTCGACTGAAACCCTGAAATTCCGACCAAAAATTGACTAATTTGTGTGTGTGTGGGGGGGGGGGGGTGCTCTGACAGCATTTTGCATTACGTGCATCTGCGCAATATAATATGCCATGATTACTGCAATTGCACTAAACCGCAAGGCAATTCAGGGACAATGATCTTTATTAAACATGCCAGATCAAGACAAGTATAAAAAGGAATAAAGCTGTGCATTGGGCTCAAAACAAAGACTGTGGGCACGGCGCAATTGCGCATTTAGCAATAAAATAAAAAACCCGACCAAATCCAGCACTGTTTTGCAGGCTGCGTGTGGGGGAAGTGCGCGCGGGGAACTGGTGTGTGTCTGTAAATGGAGCTAGACAGACAACCGGTTTATGTGAGAGTCCTTTTGATAACTGTTTTGTACGGCGTGATTGCGGCCAACAGCAGTCGGCATTAAAGCATTCGATTACAACCATTGTCTGCATCTATCGGAGAACATTACAATATTTTAAACATTCAGGCCTGTAAGGCCCACATCATGTTTTTACATGTTTTTTTCCAGCTATCCTTTACTGCGTTCCGGGACCTGTGCGCGTCTCTGGTCATGCCTGCGCTGTCATGTACTTTGCGTTCCGGCACCTAATGATTTATAAATTAAGCACTGAAGCCACAGCACGTTGAATAACGTGGACGTTCTTCGATCTCCCTGTAGACTGTTAAAGCAATATAAAACGAGAGGCAGCGCTGTTGTAGCCTACTCTAACATCAGCACCAATCAGCTTTCATGGAATGTCTCTTGTCCAATCAAATTTCAAAAATTAACACGGCATAAAATCGACCAATCAGAATTTTGGTAGATTCAGAACGCATCGACCAATAAGTTGACCAGTCTACTAGGACTTTACAGCCCTAAATATTTTACATTTAAAATTCTGGAAAATCGTTTAGAAACATAATCATTGTCTAATCTCTTTATTTAAATTTTCTTCTCATCATATATCAGGACCAGCTGAAGCAGAGGGACCAGAGCCTGAGAAAGCAAGAGCAGGAGATGGACAGCCTCAGCTTCAGGAACCAGCAGCTCGCAAAGAGGGTGGAGCTGCTGCAAGAGGAGTTAGCTGCTAGTGAAGTCAGGAGCAAAAAGGGGAAGGTAATCTTTTAACAGCGGGGAAATGAGTGTTTGATGAAGGGAAAATGCTCTGTAACTGTGTATTGGTCAAAAACAATTATTCTTGTAAAGATATAAACCTGTTGAGCTAAGAACATTTTATATTAATATTCATAAAGTTGTTTGTTTTCCTTCCAGGGTAAAGGGGACTCTCCCTCACAGCAGGGCCTACAGACACAAAGTGTTTTCAATGAAGATCTGCAAAAAAAGATTGAAGAAAATGAGCGCCTTCATATACAAGTAGGCATCCATCATGGCATTGTTTTTTTTTGTGTTTATTATTTTCTACACTGAGTGTAACTCCAGCATGTGTGATGACATCTGATCCTCTGTCCTCTGTCTCTGCCTTATATTTATTATTAGTTCTATGAAGCAGATGAGCAGCACAGGAAGAAGGAGGCTGAACTGAGGGTCCGGCTGGAGAAGCTGGAGGGGGATGCAGAGGAACAGCAAGCTGTTGTTGACGGACTCACAACAAAATACGTGGAAACGATCGAGCGGCTGCAGAGTGACAAAGCCCGTTTAGAGGTGAGGACTACCTCATATCTAATTAGAGATAATCTGTTTTGAGTTTGGAGGAAGAAATGCATTTCTTATATTTTCTAACAGTTGAAAACACAAACACTGGAGAGGGAAGCAAAAGACTGTCGAATGCGAACGGAAGAGTGGTACGTATAAATTATGTTGATCTGCTAGTATGGGGACAGATTCCATAGGCCTGCTTTTACTTTTGCATGTAATTGAAGTCACTGGTTTCTTTAAAAATGACCTGAATTGGACTGGATGCTTTATCATTTATAGCATTTAGAAATTTCTGGTTGTGAAGGAAAACCCGTTTTCCATTAATACACAGTACTGTCCAAAAGTTTTAGGCAGGTGTGAATAAATGCTGTAAACAAAGAATGCTTTTAGAAATATGAATGATTGTTTTTTTTTAATCAATTTAAAAATGCAAAGTGAGCAAACAAAAGAAACATCTAAATCAAATCAATATTTGGTCTTACTACCTTTTGCCTTCAAACCAGCATCAATTCTTATGGGTACACTTGCACAAACTCTGGGATTTTGTAGGATTATAGTCAAGTGTATGATCAGCCACTTATACCAAACAGGTGCTAATGATCATCAATGTCACACATAAGTTGAAACACAGTAATTTACTGAAACAGAAACAGCTCTGTAGGAGGCTTAAAACTGGCTTTGGAACCGCCAAACTCTGCTACCAAGGAAAGGTTGTGGAAGATAGTTTCATATCATGGCAAGATTGAGCCAAGCAACAAGACACAAGGTCATTATACTGTATCAGCAAGGTCTCTCCCAGACAAAGATTTCAAATTAGACTGGGGTTTCAAGATGTGCTGTTCAAGCTCATTTGAAGATGCACATAGAAACGGACAGCATTGAGGATCGTAGACGCAGTGGTCGGCCAAATAAACTTAGTGCAGCAGATGAAAGACACATCAAGCTTATTAGTCTTTGAAATCGGAAGGTGTCCAGCAGTGCCATCAGCTCAGAACTGGCAGAAACCAGTGAGACCCAGGTACACCCATCAACCATCTGGAATCAGGCGAGAAATGGTCTTCATGGAAGAGTTGCAGCCAAAAAGCCATACCTCCGACGTCGAAACAAGGCCAAGCGAATCAAGTATGCACATAAACATAGGAACTGGGGTGCAGAAAAATGGCAGCAGGTGCTCTGGACTGATGAGTCAAAATTTGAAATGTCTGGCTGTAGCTGAAGGCAGTCTGTTCGTCGAAGGGCTGGAGACTGGTACAATGAGTGTCTGCAGGCAACAATGAAACATTGTGGAGGTTCCTTGAACATTTGGGGCTGCATTTCAGCAAATGGAGTTGGAGATTTGGTCAGGGTTGATGGTATTCTCAATGTTGAGAAACACAAGCAGATACTTATCCATCATGCAATACCATTAGAGAGGCGTATGATTGGCCCCAAATTTATTCTGCAGCAGGACAACGACCCCAAACCTACGGCCATACAGGTCAATAAGAACTATCTTCAGTGTAAAGAAGAACATGAAGGGACAGAAGGATGTGAGGAAGCCTACATCCACAGAAGATCTGTGGTTAGTTCTCCAAGATGTTTGGAACAACCTACCAGTCGAGTTCCTTCAAAAACTGTGCAAGTGTATATAGAAGAATTGAAGGCAAAGGGTGGTCACATCAAATATTTATGATTTAGATTTCTCTTTTGTTCATTCACTGTTTTTTGTTGATTGATGAAAATAAATAAACTCATCCATTTTTTTAAAGCATTCTTTGTGTACATCGTCTTTTTCACACCTGCCTGAAACTTTTACACAGTACTGTATTATAATATTACTATATTGGCCAATTTTTCCAGAAGTATTATGCAGAAATGGCACCAGAGTAAATTCCTTGGAGAGAGAAATGTTTACAAGCCTTTAAAGAATGATCCTTGAGAATGTAGACAGTTTTCTAATCATCTTTCTGGTGTCTGTCTGCAGCCAGCAGCAGTTGCGACGCTGCCAGTCGGAGCTGAACAGGCAGGTGAAGCAAAGCAGCAGCGTCATTCAGGAGAAAGTGCCCTTTAATGACACCAGTAAGTGACTGGGGTTGTCTCTGAGCAGACACTTATTTCAGAACATTTATGCCTATTTGAGAGCATTTATACAGGTATGACTGAGATTATGTTTGGGTTTTTAATGATGCATTTCCACTTTTTTAAAATCGTGGTTGAATAATTATACAACTAACCACTTCAAGCTTGGAGTGCACATGTTAGATTTTATTTTTGAATTTCCTAAAAAATAAACAAACAAGGTCAAGCATTTTATCTTCTTAACAAGTTGCACCTTAGCCGCACACTTCTTGCAGCCATCATGGTGGTCTTGGTATAATTCTGACTGCATATTTGACGGCTCTAACTTACAGAATTTATAAAGCTTAATATGGTTGGGTTTTAGCACACCATACAAGAATCTTAAAGACTTCCCAAAATCAATTCTGATGTGAGTTTACGTTCATTGTTTTGTAGGAACATCCAACTTAAGTTTCAAACCAGTACCACCCAATATGTTATATTGAGATAAAAGAAACTTCGTTGGAATCATCAGAAACAGATAAGGAACCACTGAAGCTCCTTTTTAACGTCTGAACCTTCCCACATAAACAAGCCAGACACCTTTTGGATAGTTTTAAGGGTCAGAGGAGATAATGACAAGAAGTGTGCCCGGAGGAGTCAAGAAGAGACTTCCAAGCCTAATTACATCGTTCGGCATTGTCAAGCATGGTGGTGGACAGATCATGCTCAGGGCCTGCTTCAGTGACAGTAGTACTGGTCTGTTGGACAAGTGGATCAAATAACTGAAGAGGAGGTCCCCCTTCAGGTTCTTCAAATTAACCCCAAACAACAACTAGATGATTGAAACTTAGACACTACCCGGTGTTCCAAATGGATAGGGATCCCTAACAGACATTAAAGGGGCTATATGCAATTTTCCGAAATTTAAACTCGCGACTGACCCCATGTGGCCAAAAACGGAACTGCTCTTCCTTTCTGCTCGCTCTCGCAGCGCGCGCTCGTGCGCCAGTCGCTCTCAATCTTCTATCTTTTTCGGGCACTTGTCAGGGGTTTAACTTTTTTAGTCTTATGTGGAGTTACTGTTGGTGTCAAAGTTGTCCTTGGTCTCTTCTGGGTATTCGCACAATCCATTGAACTGCTTGTGAGTGCTGATTAGCGGTGGCACCAGAGTGATCTGAAACATTTAACATGAACACGCTTGACGTCACATCCGCAGACGTGGGAAAATCGGACCCGACAGAAAATAGAAAAAATTGGATACAGGCTTATAGGTGCACCCACTGTTAGCTGACAAGGTGTCAGTATGTTCATCAGGAGATGTTTGAGTCATAAATGGTCAAATAAAAAGGCTATTGTTACGTTTATTTTGGGGAGAAAGTTGCATATAGCCTCTTTAAAGCTGGTTTTAAAATGGACCAACCTTAAGCATCTGGAATGACCCAGACGCTAAACTGTTACAATTTGGGGACTAGGCTTAAAAGCCTGGTTCATGCCAGGAAACCAGACAATTTCACTGAGCTTCTCTGTTACTGATGAGAGTGGTCAAATATCCAGTCAAGCCATTACCTGTAGCAGAAAGTGTGTTTTCTTTCTGCAACTTTCTTAGAAATATTGATCAAAATGTTACTGGGAGTGCAAATTTGAGTGATGACATGTGTACATATTTGTGTTATTATTTATATCGCTTATTACTTGTTAACCGTCCAAAAAAGAAGGATTCAAATAGATAATTAAAAGGCGCAAATAAGTGTAAACACCTGAGTGAAACTCTCGTGCAAAAATATGCTCATATTTGTGTTTAAAGCCTTACAAAATTGTCAAGTTGATACATTTTTGTTACTGCTGTCACAATTCAGGTCTGATAAAACTGCTTCCATCTCCTCCGCAGAATTTACTGACTATAACAGCCTAAATGTGCCATCACACAACCGACGGCACCAGGTGAGCGAGAAACGGTTCATAGCTGTTCAGTTCTTTCAATGTTGCACTGTTGCAGATGCTACCCTGAATTCTACATAGAAATGTTCAATTTTCTGGAAAAGCAGTGCTCTTGTATTTGAACACGTGTCAGAAATTAACTTGATTTTAACCGAGTCATCATTAGAACGGCTTTGCATTTGTCTTGATGCAGCTTAAGGCTCGGGACGTAACAAACCAAGCCCTGAGCTTCATCCAGGACCTGGTGGCTGCTCTGCTGAACTTTCACACCTATACGGAGCAGCGGGTTCACATCTATCCCCTGGACTCCTCCATTGAGCCCATTTCTCCTCTGAACCAGAAGGTAGGGCAGTCGTACAAAGAAATCCAGCACAGTTTAAAGATGACTCTTTATATTCTGGTGGTTTATAAGGACTATAAATTGATGTTCAAGTTAAGATGTAGAATTCTTGTCCTATCACAGTTTTCTCAGTATCTCCATGAGAATGCTGCTTATGTGCGCCCCCTGGAGGACAGCTTTCTGCAATTATACCAAAGCATCACAGAAGATACAGTTACAGTACTGGTGAGATCTTGATTGAATGTTTAATAAGTTTTCCTTGATTTAAAAAAAACACTAAATACTATTACATGTTGAAATTAAGGAGACTGTGGTCACGCTGAGGAATTTCGCTGAGAATTTCTCCTCCTACACCCACTTTCTGCAAAAGATTCTTCCCTACCAGCTGAAAAGGTCAGTGCTGTTTTTGAAAGAAAGCATGTTGGAAAGTGGATGAGGTCGTACTGATAGCCGTTGTCTCTTCTGGGTTCTTTTTTGTCAGCTTGGAAGAAGAGTGCGAAGCACCTCTTTGCACTGCTGCCCTTATGGTGAAAAACCGAGAGTTACAAAGTGACATGAAGAAAGTAACCACGGTGTTTGAGAAAATGCAGAGCTACATTAGCCTTCTGGCCTTACCCAGTAAGTAATTTACAACAGCTGAGCTGTTTTTGTCTCATTTTTCAGGGTTGTTACTGTGTTGAATGATGCATGCAGAACTTCTTTTTTTTTAATTTTTTTTTTTTATGTGGTTTTATTTTGTAACAAAACTATTTTTTTTATTTGAAAATGTGCAGAGTGTCCAGAGTGACTTGAAAAGATGAGCACACCACATTAAATATTAAATCCTCTCAAAAGAGATCTTCACAGATTGATCCAATTTTATTACCCTCGTGATTTTGTTAACCTTGTTTTTCTCACTAAGCTAAAGGTATCAGTAAATATGTGTTTTCTAACAGGAAAAGGTTAAGACATTCTGCCTCTTATGAGCTAGTCTTACCGTCTTTAGTTTAAATAATTTCAGAGAGGTGATTCTTGTAGCCATCTAGCTCTCTCTGAGGGAATTTTACATCACTACCCACTTTCAGCTGTGAGATGTTTTTGAGTTTCTTGCATGTTCAGCCCATTTCAAGTCACATCACAGCATTTCAATGGGATCAAGATCCGTGCTTTGAGTCTACCAGCCCTCAGCCAGTCCTTGGTGATGTTACTGTTTTGGGTCATGGTTAGGGATGTAAGAGAATATCGATACGCTGATATATCGCAATATTTCATGTCACGATATTGTATCGATATTTAAAAGCAATGTATCGATTTTTATTAAATTTTTTAGAATTTGAATGGAACCATTAATGATTAGTAATTTTTGTAGTAAAATTAAAAGTATGGCCGCTACTTGGTGGCTGTTTTCACCTTCTTCGTTCCAGTGGATCAACTAGATCTAGTAATAAAACTGGATGTGTTAAAAGTATGAAACGAGTTGGAGTGTTTAGAATGCTGTGAGTTTTTCTACAGTTTAAAAAAATCACAATATATAGTCTTACTCATAATATCGCAATATATATATATATATATCTCCCCTGTATTGTGATACATATCCTTGAGGGTTTAAGTGAAGGCAACTGGACTTTTCTTGTCTTGAAAGTTGTCCAGTTGCCTTCACTTAAACTCAAGAACATCATGTCCTCGATTACTGAGAATCTACACCAATGTGATGCATATCGTCTCACCAGAGTTTTGCCAATACACATCCCTAGTCTTGTTGCAGGTCCAGTTCTGTTTCAGCTCTAATTATTTTAGAGATGATCTCACATTTTCCTTAAGCAACCTTTGGTACATGGTAGAGTTCATGGTGGTTTCTTTACTGGCGAGCTGGTCAGGTCCTGGTGCAGCAAAGCTCCGCACCAAGGCTCTGCTTCACATCTGGTGTTAGGTTCTTTTGCTGCAATGCTGTATTTGGTTTATGTAAAAAATTTCCTCTGTTCAGGTGTTGTCATCTATCCAAAGAACATTATTCCAGGAGACGCAGTTCTCTCTGACACACTTCAGTCAGGGTTTTAGGTTTTCTTAGAGAACAAAGGCATACTCCTTGGTCATCTCTAATGGAAGTTGAACTTGAGCTGTAGGTCCCATGATAACATTTTTGGGGATTTTTAGAGACTTCTTTTTGCATCTTGTGGTCTGCTTTCAAGGTGAACCTACTTAGTTGGCTGAACGTAGGCATGTTGACACTTATTTTGAATGTCCTCCACTTGCAGAATATTTTTCGGGCAGTACAATTTCTAATCCTAAAATCTGAGAAACTACCCGCTTTTAAATACATTTGATTAAAATTAAAAAAGAAATCCTTTTATAATTTTGTTGTTTGTATTTCTTGACTTTAACTGTATTGTTAAAATCTACTGAAATACACAGACATTTAAATATGTTAGAGTAACACACAGACTAGTGTCCTCATTATTTCACATGGCAGTATATGTTATTTTTTTGTATTCCTAGGTCACAACCCTACATAATATTAAAATAAAAATAATATTAATAATAAAATCCACAAGAAACACATTGGGATCCTCAGTTTCTGATCGAGCAGAGTTGGTTGCAAGTGTTGATAAGATGTGCTTGTTTAACAAAAATGCGTTCCATGTGCCTCAGGTGTTCGGGAGGATGCCATGCCACAGAGCAGCACCTCAGCTGTCTTCACCCAGCTGGCAGCTAGCCTGCACAGTCTTCATGATGCCATTAAAGGTGAGCAGCGCCATTAGCCGTTTTTGACCCAGAGCTTTTCACACACAATTTTTTTTGTGCAGCGGGTCTACATCAACCTATTCACAATGTTTATGAAGAAACACCAGCTGGTCTTTGAGGTCTCTTTGCCCCTGTTTTACAGATAGCCATTGTGGTCTAATATACACTAATTATCTTCAGTGTTACTGTAGTTATTGTGAAAATCTTTACCACACTATTTGTGTACAAGTCAAAAGAGAACAGATTTGTTATATTTGTCAGGCGAAATTGAAGATGTGTTGAAGGCATACAACACATCTTCAACATCAGTTTCCGGTCCAACAAAATAATGAAAATATATATTTTTTTTAAAGGCATGTATGGAATATTTTGATAAATACATCACAACAAACACAGCTTACTTCTTAATCAGTTGACCATATCTTTAATAATCCTCCATCCAGTATAATTAAGTCCTTTAAAAGAGCATCAAAATCTACAATCCTTTTTTATTTATTTATCAGAATTTAAATGTTATTTCGTCCATTTTTCCTTCTTCCTTTTTTACCTTTGAGCTACCTTTTTGTTCCGCCAGTCTGCTTTGACCATTTTTATCAAATTCATTTTAATGACCTCCTTCAAACTTTGAAACACACCGGCTCTTCCATAAACCCAAAAGATCTTGTTGTGCCTCCAAGGGTTTTTAAAGAGCTCTGCATTAACATTGGGCCAAGTGTGTTGGCCGTAATTACTCAGTAACTTAGCACTGACATGGTATTTGTATGTATGTATTTATTTATTTATTTATTAAAATTTCAGCCCAACCTGGTGGCAAATCCAGGTGGCATTTTTAATACACAACAAAATAAATCTGTAAGAAAATAAATATCTTGTTCAGTCTAGGAATAATTATTTAAGACATCTTGTGAAAATACTTGCAGACTTCTGGAGCTAGAAGCAGTAATTTATGTTTCTGCTCCTTCACTCCTGGACTACTCAGCTCTCTCTGTCTCAGTTCCTGCTTAAGCCGGTTTCGTGCTTGCAGGTGATGCCTAAACTTAGACTGCTTGTAAATACGCTGTTCTGTGCTCACATCAGCCCACTTCTCATGTGGTTTCACTGGGCGCCAGCGACCAGACCCCTATAGTCTTCAGAATGAGGTCTTCTGATTTCACTGATCCACACTGATAACTCAAAGCTGCTTAACTGTCTTCCTCTGAATGTGTAGATGGCTTACTCCTTTGACTGATGCATTAAGGCTTCATTTTTGTAAGCGTTTTCTGTGTGATTCATCTATGTATGATACTGCTCTGCCTTGTCTTGCATTTCTGATTGTCCCACTACTGCATTTAAACATTGCTGTATTTTGTATTAGATATATAGCACTTTGTACCTTGTATTTTGAAAATTGCTCTAAAATCCAAGCTGTTTGTGCTTATTAATGGTATAAATGTCTCGGCTGCTTTGCCTGTGTTTCCAGAGATGTCAAAACATTACAACCAGAAGGCAGGCATTGAGCAGGAGCTCCCCACTGTCACACAGAAACTCTGCACCACCACAGAGTGCCTCCTTGGATCTTTGGGCTCATTTACCAGTATCACCGGCAAGGTATGACCACCAGGGGGCAGGCAGCAGTCAGGTTTCTGGAGTACAACCTCCCCTGCTGAGCAATGTGGCTGATTTGTTCACTGTAATGTTTTTTTTTTTACCCCACTGCAATAGGATCACAGTTGTAAAGTGACACTAATGTGTTAACAAATAACAGGAGGACTCAGCTGGGCAGTGGTTATATTTTTGGAAGATAATACGTTTGCACAGCTGCTCTCTGGTCAGAATAATGGGATAAATGATTTCTGTCTGTGAATCAACTGGGTGGCAGCATCTGCGAACATGCAAGATTTGCTTCTGCAACCTGAAGGCAACTGAAGGCTTGATTGCTCAGACATTTATTTTCCAAAATATTGGAGGAATCATTCAGCTTATTCGCACTGGTGGATAATATTGTCAACAGAATGAGAATCGAATTTATGGAACATTGAACTGGGAACTCTGGAAAAGTGTAAAATTTAAATCTGATAAAGGAGTGGGAACCTTGTAATCATTCTGATTCATCAGATCTGAATCATTTTTCACAGATCGCCACTTTCTTCAGCAACAACTTGGACTTCTTCACGTCTCCAGGCTACAGTCCGAGAGGATGCACAGTAAGCCTCAACCCCCTACAAGCAGAGAGCATGCTGGCCAACAAAAAGAAGGCAGCTGCCTATATCCATGCCATCAAAACGGTTGGTAATCAAATCTACTGTTTCTGTCTGGTATTGTTTAAATTAGATTGTTTCATGAATTATTTTTATTTACTTACAATTTATTTTATGTCAGTATTATTGGTTTTATTACCGTAATTGCACCTGAATATAAGCCACACCAGCTAAATGTTAAAAGTCAATACATTTTGTACATATATGGGCCGCACCTGAATACAAGCCGCACGTTTTCATGTTGTATCCTGAGATATTTACACAGACAGACGGTACACTGAAGATTTCTTTTTAGTTACCTCTGCCAGGAGGTAATGTTTTCCTGTTTGTTTGCCTGTCTGTTAGCAACATAACTCAAAAAGTTATGGATGGATTTTGATGAAATTGTCAGGAAATGTTCGCAGCGGGACCAGGAACAACTGATAAAATTTTCTACCCACCGACCAGCGGTGTTAACCTCCACTGCGCTCTCCCATGTCAGAGAGCTCATAAAGCAGCTGCCCTCACGCAGCAGCCCCGAATCTCTGCTCTCTGCTGGAAGAACACAACCATGCGTCTCATTAACAGACATTTTATTGGAAAGCTTTTGTCGTTTTTTGTTTTTACACTGACTCAGTTATTCCCCTTGCTTCCTCCAACGTCTCACCATCGATTCATTGATGCCAAGCTTACATGCAGTAGCTCTATTTTCTTCTTTGACAGCCAGCTCGATTGCCTTTAACTTAAAAGCTGCATCATATGCATTTTTCTGTGTGTTTTACATGATGAGGATGAGTGCATGAGAACTACCGGTCGTGTCTTCTTCGGCGCATAATCGTTCCACACGCTTGTCTCACTTTTACGCTTCTTGCTAGAATTCCCCGCGGAGGTCGTTCGCCAGTAAAATTCTATAAATTAGCTGCATCGCTGTATAGGACACAGGGTCCAAAGCCTGTGAAAAAAGTATATAGTCCGAAAATTACGGTACTCATTTCTCATTAAATTATTTTATTTTCTATCAATATTGTCGGTGTTGAAGAATTGTTCTCTTTATTTATTTATTTGTTTGTTTTTATATATTGTAATTTATGTTTGAATATTTTAAGGTTTATAACATTTTTCACTGTGTTTTATTTCATTTTTATCTACATGCATTTGTGATTTTGTTTTCTTTATTCAGGCCAGGCCACAGTCGGTTCCATACAGGGAAGCCCTGTCAAACCGTCGTATTCTCACCAGCTCCACTGAGAGCAGAGAGGGTCTTACTCAGCAGGTAAAACTGCCTTTCCCAAGGTTTATTCAGGATGTCCACAGATATTTGTTATAGGAGTTTACATAAAAATAAAAGCTGCAATCCTAAATGTTACTGAGCTGTGTTTAAGTCACCTATTAGCTCGGGATTTAGGGTTAAAGGGTGTTCACATGCAACCATGATTATCTGCAATGGGAAAATGTGAAGTGGACATTGGAAAAACAATGTTTGCTGGTTAAATAAGACATGTTGTCATGGTAATAATTCAAACACACACAAATGTCTAATCTTGTGCAATGTGTCATGCGAAATCTTTTGGGACAAGGTGTGAAGCCCTGAGAGCTTGGCTGGGCTGTATGTCTTCGATGGGCTGTATATATTTTGTTTTTTTTGCATGTCTTGTCTTTAAACAGTGTTGTATGTAGAAAGTGTTTTCATTTTCTCTTTATCAGAAACAGTTTTATGTTTTCTCATTTCTTCATAAATACTGGTGTCCCTTCACTTCTCCAAACCTCTGTTCAGCCTGTTTGACCACAAGCTCACTATGCACGTTTACATGTGCAAAATGTCTTTAATCTGATCATAGTTCGGATTAGAATTTGACTGTGTACATGGGCCCTGAACAAATGTATCTGATTATGACAAACATTTACTTCCATCACATGTTCAATCAGAATAAACCAATTCGACATTCGCAGAACTATCGAACATACCAGAAACGGGCGTAGAAGAAGAAGTAGCAGACTTGCATTGTAAACAAACTGGGCTGCGTGCGTTTAAAATGGAGTGGTGCGATGTTCTTTGGACAGTGTTTTTATTTTTTCTGGCCACAGTTTTACATCTACAAGCCGTTATTGTTGTGTACGCAGTCAAATTCTAATCCAAATTCCTTTATTGTTTTACGCCGACGTAAGATACGTTTACACATGACGTAACAGACATGTGCAGTGATGACCCACGTTTGGAAGAAGTGTTTACATGCACGGCGGTCAGAATAACAATTGGTTTAGCCCGGCCGTCGGAAGGAAGGAAGGAAATGTTGATCCGAACGAGTGTGATCAGGTCAGAGTATTCCGAATGGCATGTTTACATGAAGCACTTTTATTCCGATCAGGCTTTTTATCCATTTACTTGTGTCCATGTAAACATGGCTACTATTCTCTCATCACCTCCTCCTTGTCATGTTCGTGCAGGTGCAGCAGAGCCAGGAGAAGATCGCTCGGCTGGAGCAGGAGAAGGAGCACTGGCTCCTAGAGGCCCAGCTGGGGAAGGTGCGGTTGGAAAAGGAGAACCAACGTATAGGCGACCTGGAGGCACAGCTTGCAGCGGCTCTGGGGGGAAGTCAAAGCTCCCAGACAGCCGCAGACGGACGGCTCACACCGAGCCACGAGGAACCAGAGACGGAGCAGGAAGCCACTGGGAAAGAGACGACTCTGTGCACCAGCCTGGTACTGTCACTGTTCAAGCTGCTGTTTGTTTTCACTTGCAGGGAAAGTTTTCTGCCTGTGGTAGCATGTCTGATTAGCTTCAACAAAGGGAGTATTATCATTCTTTTCTTTTAGCCCCCACTAAGTAAGTTTTAGCTAGAAAAAACGCTTCCAATGAGCTGATGTGGCAGAGGGGAAAAAAACTTTGTTTTTTTAAGTGAGGCAGAACAAAGTTCAGAGTGAGGTCATGAAACAGAGCCATATTGTTTTTCCAAGTTTACTTTGAAATTGAGGTTTTATTGCCGACCCATGTGCCCACATAGACCTGTCTCTGTACGATGTTGGCCTTTTAACCTCTCACCAGTGATGAAACTCATATTTATCTGTTTTGACACTAGGTTGGCATGTTGTGCACAACACCTACAAATGAGCACGTAAGTTATAGCATTATTAACTTATAATTCTGCTTTGGTAAAAAAAAAAGAAAAGTCTCACCCTGCTGGATGTTGTGTCTGCGTTGCAGGTGGGAGACGAAGAGTCTCGTGAGCAGCTGATAAAGACTCACTATATGGCGAGAGTGGGAGAGCTCACCTCCCAGCTCCAGATTTCAGACAGCAAAGCTGTTCACTTTCACTCAGAGGTGATGTTGTGTTTAGTTACTGCATCCTGTAGCAAATAACTGCCTCTGTTTCATTCTGTCTGACAGAAGGAATAATTTACAAACAGTACTTAGCAAGTGTTTTCTCATTATTAACTTTTCCACTACTGTTAAATCTGAATAGTGTGCCATGCATTTGTATTTAGCCCCCATTTACTTTAATGCAACTACATACATTTCCGTGCAACCGATACAACTGAGAATTCACTTAGCTGATAAATGGCGTCCACTATTAGGTCAATCTAATCTCAGAGCATCAGAGGTTTGTTGGAGAATGCTAGGAAACTAACTGCAACTGATGCACAACAGAAATCTCACCTTTATAGATATGTGGCAAAAAGAAAAAGAAAGTTAAACATGTTAGAAATTGAACTTTCTGGCCTACATACAAAACACTGTTTGTTGTGCGTAACTAACTGTACATCAGGGGTGCCCAATTCCAGTCCTCAAGTTCCGGTCTCCAGCCAGTTTTAGATGCGTTTCTGCTCCAACACAGCTAATTCAAATGGCCCAACTACCTCCTCAGCAGTTCAAAGTTCTGCAGAGGCCTGCTAATGAGCCATCATTTGATTCAGGTGTGCAGAACCAGCGAAAGAACTAAAACATGCAGGAGACCGGCCCTTGAGGACCGAAATTGTGCACCCCTTTGTACATCATTCTGAACACACGATCCTAGTGGTGAAAAATGGTGGTGGTAACATCTAGCTCTGGGGCTAATCTTCCTCCAGAGGGGCAGGGAGTTAAAGGGAAGATGGATGGAGCTAACTGCAGGGTAATAACAAAACCTATTGGAGGTTGTAGAAGACCCCTGGAACCAGGAGGTTCACCTTCTGGCAGGACAGCAACCCAAAACATACTGTTGAGATCCAGTCATATTCATGTGTTAAAACATCCCAGTCAAAATCCAGACCTAAATCTAATTAAGAATTTGTGCCAGACTTGAAAAATACTTTTCGTAAGAGCTTTCCATCTATTTTGAAAAGAAGAACGGGCAACGATTTTGGTCTCTAAATGTGCAAAACTATAAGATACCCCAAAAGACTTCCAGCTGCAATTCCAGCGTATGGTGATTCTACTCAGGGGAGCTAAATACAAATGGACTCTGCTTTTCAGATTTTTTACAGATTAAAAAAAATTTGTTTTTGTAATTTTCCACAGAATTTATAGGTGTGCATGCTTTTTTCCCTCTATATCTCGTCTCTACCCATCAGTTGCATCTATTTTTCTTTCAGTTAGGCAAGTAATCGAGGTTATTGTCAAGCTTTGTACTTGGAACCCTTTTTCAAAATGTTGCATCACTTAAACATCTTTACTTGAGGTCTTTGTTTTCTTGGAATCTGCCAAAGGGCATCAGATGTTCACTTTGTTGTTCCTGCCTTTTAGTGTCGAGCTTTGGCAAAGAGATTAACCATTGCTGAGAAAGCACGGGAGACTCTGATTGAAGAGGTCAAACTGGCTAATGAGAACATCACACGATTGCAGGTAAAACCTCTCTGTAGTAGAGTCCAGATTGCAGACATGGATCTCTTTCCAAATCAGAATACAAGCTCATGCTAACTGGAATGTGTCTCATGCAGGATGAGCTGACTACAACTAAGAGGAGCTACGAGGACCAGCTCAGCATGATGAGCGACCATTTATGTAGCATGAATGAGACCTTGAGCAAGCAGAGAGAGGAAATCGACACACTCAAACTGGGTGGCAAGGTAGTGCGCCGTGAAGGGTTTTTGTTACAAACCTGTTAAAAGCTGGATCAGGATCAGGTGGCAGTTAAATGTGACTTTGTAAGGTTTCTCTCAGTTATTAGGTGAGCTAAAAGGTCATCTGTGGTTTGTGTGACTTCTGCTTACGTCTTATGTCGAAAGCCCCCGCTGGAGTCGTCTGAAAAAGTCATTAAGCTACAGCCAACAGTAAAAGAGAGGCCAGTCTCTGAGCATGCATGTTCTGTCTTGTATGCACACTTATCGCTGCACCTCAGGAAGTCACAGGCCAAAACATGTTGTGCTTTGAAGGTAGCCATTTTCTCTTGAAAGTTCACAAGCTAGCCTCTGCATGTTTTAGATTTCTAAAGAATCTCTAAAAGTGAGTTTTAGCAACCTACTGCACTTAAATGTAACAAAGGACGTAGGTTTATGCCACTCTCTGTTATTGTAGTGAACAAAACACCTCAGATTTGGCCTTAAACATAATAGAACTGTTTTTTTCCAGGTCACTTCAAAAATATTCTTGCTGGACCTTTTCCATCCAGTCACAACAACCTTTTATCCTAAGCAGCTAGTTTTCCTGAATCTTCTCAATACAATTTTTTTTAAGATCTAAATTTGTGTTGAAAATGAGATTTTGTCTTAATACCTGCTAATAAATGTCAAAGTTCTCTTATGTGAATGATTTTTATTTTGCAAATTTTAGAAGTTCATACAGCTTTTAAAATACTCCCTAATTAGTTATTGTTAACATTGGTAAATGTCTAAAGGTCTATATAATCAACCTGTCTTTTAATGTAATAGAATAAATACAATCTTAGAAAAGAAAGCAACCCCAGTCATGATAAAAAGTTTGATTTGTAGTGATAGTTTGTGAACATCTTTGGTTTCTTCTACATCTAAAAAAAGCCGAGAGAAAATGGTAACATTTATATTTGCCTGTTTATCTAATGTGGCACCTGGGCTATGTGTTTTCCACAAGAGTTCCTCCAATTGGCTATTCATGCCTGTGTGACGACTCCTTTCCCAAAAGCGTTTGGTGTAGAGAGCTGTGCTCTGTTTGAACCCAGCAAAAAGCATTGTTTAACTGGGTCACACCAACTACTGATCACCTATTGAGAACCAGATGCAATACAGTTGAAACCAAAAAATGTAAATACCACGAATAAACCAAACTTCTCGTTTTAGGTCAACTACTAAAATTATTCACAGTTGCTAAATGCCTCAATAATGAGAGAATATGTCAGATTTATTTATTAATGTCTTCAAAGTCAGAAGTTTACATACATTTCCTCAGTATTTGGTAGCATTGCCGATGCACTGTATGACTTTGAGTCAAATGTTTTGGGTTTCCTTCCACAACCTTCTCACAATACTTTACTAGAACTCTGACCCATTCCTCCTGATAGAACCGGTGTAAATGGTGATTCTGGTGTTGAAAGCTGTCTTCGTCCTGAAACTTAGGTTTCGTTATGTGTTTTTTTTTTTTTTTTTTTTTTTTTTTGTCCTTCTCTTTCCTGGTTAACATTGTTAAACTCATTGAAGCTCAAAATTCTTAAAAGTCATTTGCTTCTGAGAGACCCCAGAATTTACAAAAAGAAACCAACCCATTTACAGACTAGTGAGGCAAAGCACAGGAAAGTTTTGTTTAATTTAATATTTTTTTAAGGTTATGAGTTGTTTCCCAACAAAGTTTTGTATAGATTATTTGCATATCCCCCAGTAAAGTGTAGATACATACCAGTGTTGTGCACAGTGTAAGCATTGTTAGAAGCTATGCCTGTTGACCACGGCTTTCTGAAGTTATCTGATTTCCAACTTCTGACTTGGCTCTTCAGTAAAGGGCTGTTTCACTCTTTTTTTTTTTAAAGGAATGCATTTGATAATCTCTAACTCACAGTAGGAAAGTACTTCAACTGGTTAAGTATTGAACTGGATAATTTCACAGTGCACTGAGAATCCTACAGCTTTAGATTCTTAACAAAAAAAAATCTATTTTTGATTTCTGAACTTATTCTTTCAAATTTTGTTTTTATTTTTTTAGGCAAACGCAAAAAAGAACAAGAGCCGTTAGAGCTGCACTTAAATCTTCGACATCTGGGGAGGGTTTGAACGATGCAGAACCTCTTCATACCAACACTGGCTCTGACCTTCAGGATCACTGCGCGAGCCTCAAATTCCTGGCAGTTCAGAGGCTCGAATGTGTTTGATAAAAGCTTTGTTTTTCTGTTTTCTTGTCACATCACCTTTTTAATGATCATGATTACCCAGAAATGGTTTGGCTGACCTTTTTGGTCAAAGCACAGTTAAAGAGGAAAGGAGGAGGATAGAAAAACAGCTGAAGTCAAGACTTGAAGACCAAACCCAGTTAATGTGTGTAATTTTCCAACTGAGTGAGTGTGAGAGAGAAAATTGAACTGTGGACTATTTGCTGCTTCTCTGTAAGAAGGTGAACAGAGTAAATGTTGATGTGGTGGTATGTTTGCAGGGTGTTGTCTCATAAAGTGACTGACGCCAGTCTTTACAACATGAGAGTATTGTTTTACAATGAAATGACTAAATCTTATTGGATTTGAGATTATCTGTGCAGGTTGTAACTGTGAATCTACCCCCTTCTAATACATGGATAATATAACAAGCTGTTGAATATGATCAAATGGTTAATAAAGATGCACTTGAATTTATCGCCCTTTCTGGAAAAAAAGATAGCAGACTTTGGGCACTGATTAGATCTGTTTACCTTTATGGTAAAAGATGGACAAGTTGAAGCTTATGAAGTTGTCTAGGTATGTGTCTTAAGAAGTTGATTTGTAATAATATTTGTTTTTTTATTATCACCAAAGGAAACGTAGATGCATACTTAAAGCTCCATACATTAATCTAAGATGTAAGAATAAAAGGAATTCATGTGAATTCATCTAAAATCATGATGTAATTAAATGGTGTTTCTTACAATGATGTATACAAAAAATGCATTTATTCAGAAGTTACAAATCTTTATTTTACTCAGATTTTTATTTTATACAAATTCTGCAGCTGTTTTTTTTTAGTTCAATAGCTGTCTGTATGACTGAAGAGTCATTAACAGATTGACTCACACTAAACACTGATTAGGTGATTTGTGAGTCATGACAGACCTTTTCTATGTGAAACTTAAAAAAAAAAAAAGCAGTGCTCAACAGCCGTTGATTCAAGGCTGAAATTTGATCACAAAAATTTGCCGACACCCTTTAAACCCATCGGGGGAAATAAGTCTGTATTTCGCTATGTAACATGTTAAAAAGCACATATGTGAATCAAAATAAAGACCTTGCTCAAGACTGAAGTGCGTCACATTTACCTGGTTATTAAGGATTGTTTAGCTCGCCTGACACCAGGGTACGTGCTTCATTTCTGGTACATGGAGGAGACTGGGTTTGTGAGTGGTCTGTAATTTAAAACACAAAAACAGTCTGCAACACACCCTAACCACTGGGAGCTGAGGCAGCACTGTTAAATAGATGTGTAAGAGCAGAAGGAACACTATTTAATGTCATCACTTGTTTTTGAAAAGTGAAAGTCATTTGGACCTCTAATGAATTTGCCAATTTTGGAACTTTGTTTACATCTGAAGTCAAAGTGGAAAAATAACAAATGACAACCACAACCCCTAATGGTGTAATAAAAATGGTCAAATGAAAGGCACATTTGTTTATTTCTAACTACCAAGAGGTAAGAAACTTCGTAAAGTACCTGTATTGGTGTGTTCTTGAACTAAGACTTGCTGGTGAATCAGATCAAGACCTGATGGCAGGTATTCACATGCGTCATAAACTGTCAGACCCATCCGCAACACAGCAGAGCTGGAAGGTCTTGGGCATGAAGTATGCGGGTAAGGTTTATACTCTTAGTTGCTGCAACTTTTAATACAAATCTTACAAAACCTCATTATTTACTGTCAATATGTGCGCAGTATCATGCAATAATCGTACCCCACAAGTTTTCTTTTTTTTGCATTTTTGACATATCCATATACCTCAGTTTGTTTATAAGGATTTTATGTAAGAAAACATAGCAGTAGCACATAAATGTGATGTAGAAGAAAAAAAATATTTTGCATATCAGAATCCAAAAAAGCAAGGCAATTTTATTTGCTTTCAACAACAAGGTAATTCATGTGCTTTACATGATTAAGGGGTAAAATAAACATAGTGAAACACAGGCAAAACATAAGGTAAAAACGGCAAGAAGCACACACAAAACATGATACATCAAAGCATTACTCAAAGGCAGCTCTAAACAGATACGTTTTTAGTTGTGGTTTAAAAGAACTCTGTTTCAGCAGCTTTGCAGTTGTCAGGAAGTTTTTTTCAGATTAGAGGAGCAAAGAAACTGAAAGCTGATTCTCCATGTTTGATTTCAATTCTAGAGATGTTGAGTAGACTGGAATTAGATGACCTGAGTGGTCTGGGGGGGTTGGTATGGTAACAGTAGATCTTCAACATACTTTGGTGCTAAACCATTCAATGATTTATAAACTAGTAAAAGTATTTTGAAGTCTATCCTCTGAGCTACAGGGAGCCAGTGTAAGGACTTTAGAACTGGGGTGATGTTCTCTACTTTCCTGGTTCTAGTGAGAAAAGTGAAACATGCATTGGTATTTAGCCTCACTGAATCATTACTGCTAATAATTTTCAAGTCAGTGCCACAGATTCTTAACTAGTACAGGTTTGAACTTTGACTAGGCCATTCTAACACATGAATATGCTTTAATCTAAATCATTTCTTTGTAGCCCTGGTGTATGTTTATGGTTTCTTTCTTCTGCTGGAAAAGTGACTCCACCCCAGTTTCAAGTCCCAGCCTCTAAAAGGTTTCCTTCCTGTTTTGGCGTATAGTTAGCTCTATTCATCATGCTGTCAACTAACTTCAGATTCTCTATCAGTACTTAATTAGAGCATCCCCACAACATGTGACTGCCACCACCATGTTTCATGATGTTTCATGGTGAGGATAGTGTGTTCAGGCAATGTTAGTTGTCTGCCTTACTGTGGTTTCTGAAGGCAATTGATTGCACTGGATTTTATTTATGTGTATTGGAGGTGAGTTCAAATGCATTCTACATTTCTGCTCTTTGTATTTTCAGAAAAATGGAAAGTAGCGTAACAATTCAATTCAGTTTATATAGCAGATTCACAACAGATGTCATGTCAAGGCACTTTACAAGAAAAGTCATTTTGATACAGTCATAAAAACATTCCAATCAGTTTAAATGTTTTCTATTTAAGGAAACCCAGCTGATTGCATCGAGTCATTGACTTGAGGTTGTGCCCCATTTATGCCGACCACAGCAATCCCTCAGCAATCCCTCACACTGAACAAGCATGTCACGAAAGTGGAGAGAAAAAACTCCCCTTTAACAAGAAGAAACCTCCAGCAGAACCTGGCTCAGTACGAGCGACTGGGGGTTTGAGAAGACAGAGCAGAAACACAGAAAGAACAGAAGATCTGATGTAAGAGTACTCTATATTAAAGAAAGTAAAATGTAGCAGAGTGAAGAAAAGTGGTCGGTCTGTCCTCCAGCAGTCTAAGCCTATAGCAGCATAACTACAGAGATAGCTCAGGATGACCTAAGCCACTCTAACTATAAGCTTTATCAAAAAGGAAAGTTTTAAGCCTGGCCTTAAAAGTAAACAGAATGTCTGCCTCACGGACTAAAGCTGGGAGCTGGTTCCACAGGAGAGGAGCCTGATAACTAAAAGATCTGCCTCCCATTCTACTTTTAGAAATCCTAGGAACTACAAGTAGACCTGCAGTCTGAGAGCGAAGGGCTCTGTTAGGAACATATGAAACAATTAGATCTCTGATGTATGATGGAGCTTGATTATTAAGGGCTTTGTATGTAAGAAGGAGGGCCTTAAATTCTATCTGGATTTACAGGGAGCCAATGAAGCTAAAACAGGAGAAATGTGATCTCTCTTTTTATTCATCAGAACTCTTGCTGCTGCATTTTGGATCAACTAACGATTTTCTTTAACTTTGAAGTTACGTGCTATTTTGGCTTTGTCACATAGAATCTTAATCACTTGAGGTCTGTGGATGTAAAACGACGGAATATGAGGAAGTTCTAGGGGTTTTTGAATTGTGGGGCACTTTGATACAGATGATACAGACGTCCCCTGTATCATCCTCACTGACACAACCAAAGTCTATTGTAAGTAAAGAGCAGAGACTCATAAAGAATCTAAATTAGACAAGAGCTTAAAATATAACAAAACCCAAATCAAAAATAGTCTGGCCACAATCCGGTCTGTTATTAAGTCGCAAGGTCTAATTCTGTCCTGTTCTCTACTCTCCACTGGATGCGTTTGTACGCGCAATGTGATTGGTTTCCAAATGTCCGACAGCCTTGAACACACCACCGCTCTGTCCCGTTGGAGGACAGTCTGTAAACTCGGGAGGGGAAGCGCTACGCTGTGAAAACTCCCAGGATTTACACTCTGCCATTTTGAGCAAAACCCTGCCGACAGCGGAGTTCAGACGTGTCCATCAAGCGGCGGTCATGACCTGATTTAAAGCAGCACGGCTCGCCGGGACTGTGTGAGTATTCCTGGATTTCTCTTGCACACAGCAATGTTTTGCAAAAAAAAAAAAAAAAAAAAGGCAAGGACACTTCAAAACAATCAGGGACAGAAACAACAGCTGGGGCTGTTTGTAGACGCTGGAAACCTCGGTGTTTAGTCCGATTTGGCTCAGCTGTGAGTGCGTGTTGCATGCAGTGATACAGCTTTAAAACTTGTTACAACAACAGCAGCAGCAGCAGCAACTCAGAACTATAAAACTAAACTGGTTCCCGTACTGGGCCTCTCTGTCCGGGGACAGGGGCCTCTGTTGTGGGTGACAGCATCCTCGTTCTGTTTTGATTTTTTTTCTTTTACGAGCTGCTCCGGGAGAAAATAAATAGTTTACCCGGTAACTAATGTGTTTGGCTGGGATCTACTGACCCCCCCTCTGCTTGCAACAATGGTGCAACAGTGCATCAAGAGGCGAAACGAGATAAAGATGGAGTTAATTTGACATCTATGGGGAATAATTTGACTTTTGTAATCCGGAGGTTCAGTTGGAAACTTAAGACAACTGAGTAACTCTTTATTTTAGCAACTTCTTCTGTGTAAATGTTGCTAACGCAATACACAGTGCAACTCAGAAACGGAAGTAATTCAACGAAATATTTATTTGAGGGGGGTGTTTTTAGTTTTTGTTTGCTTTGCACTTTATGACCACTCTGTTGTAAAAGTCGAGAGGGAATATAGGCCTATATGTTTGTTTGTTTTTTAAATTAGGCTGCCTTTCTTTCTCTTAGTGTTCAGGCTTGTGTAACTATAGTTTCATGCCTGAAATCGAGAATTGTGTGGAAAGATCGTAAGAGATAAAACAGAGATTACCCCGACTGCACCCGAAAGTTGCCGAAGTGTGGTGAAGTAAGGTATGGATTTCCGAACTCGGGCACCTAGTTCTCCTAAAGTCAGAATCCCAACAGGAAAGTCAATGCTGGCAGTGCAATCCTGAGCTCACTATCCAATATGGCATCTGGTCTGGCTGCTGATTCACTGCTAAAACTATCGGTCATGGCAGAAACATGACTGAAGAGCGTTTTTGTATTTGTAAAAAAAAAAGTGTTTTTAAAATTACTAAACTGCTGTGAGAAACTAATGAAAGGCTGGTTCTAATTTATTGTTTACAACTTATTTTTCTTCTTTGGGGGCGCGGTTCTGGCTCAAAGGTATAATGATATCTGCCCTTTAAACCAGATTGGTTTTGTAAGGTTTACATTAACAGGGTGTATCTACTAAAACCAGCAGGGGCCTTGCCAGTGGGCTTTTTATTTTATTTTATGCAGCAAGTCTTTTTATATTACCTCTGCAAGGGACAGTCCAGCTTTAACTCTAGCTGTTTTATTCCTCATTAGCCTTCCCTAATTGCCTGAGAGGAAACTGCACACATTCACATATTTAGTTCCTGCTTTTTTTATTCATATATATATAGTTTTTACTAGTCCCACTTTCCTGCGTTTGACCAAACCCTCCAGTAGCATAAACTTTATTTAGTGTGTGAGTGGACCAAAGTCTTTCTACCTCTCTCTCTTTTTCTTTC
This sequence comes from Valencia hispanica, assembly GCA_963556495.2. NCBI lineage: Eukaryota > Metazoa > Chordata > Actinopteri > Cyprinodontiformes > Valenciidae > Valencia > Valencia hispanica. Next base: position 20,034,101 of record OY747711.1, read on the forward strand.
TTTCTCTCCCTCTCTCTTTTTCTCTCTTTCTCTCTTTTTTTTTTTTAGGTCAGCTGGAGATAGTGATGCCCTTGGAAATGGGTCATGGCCTTTTCAGCCACTGCCCTGGATCACATTGTCATTGCGTGTCGCAACAGACATTGTTGCGCTTCAAATTAAACTTGAGGGTTTGCAATGTCCATTATTTTCATAACATCCCAGGAAAACCACAGACTTTATCATGTGGGTAGTTGTGCAGGAAACATCCAGAGGATCCAACAGGAACCTGCCTCGTGTCATCAGGAAGCATCTGCATGCTCATCTTTTTTTTTTTTTTCTCTCTCTCAACTCAGCAGTTTTCCTCTGAAGCTGTTTTACTTCAGTCATCATTTGTGGCTAAATGACTATAAGTAGTAGTTTCTGTCACGGTCAGGATGTTTCACCTCTATTCCCATGAGTGGACAGCTCCCCTGTGAAAACTTGAATATGTTTTCTCATGTATTTTTCATATTCAGTAGCTCATGTTTTTCATTTTAAGAATTTCTATGTACAAAAATGTCTGTTTTTCTTTTTAACCCAAACAGCTTTAAAATTAAATAATAATAAAAAACACTTTAAGATCCTTTAATCTATTCTCGTATTATCTTAATCTGCAGGGTCTTTCTTTCTCAGCATCTCTGTGAGTTTGAGTGTGATTAATAACCAGACAAATCAGAATGTGTGGTGCTTAATCAAAATGTGATAAAGTGACATTTTGGGTAATATTTGTTGTAAGTTCACACAAGTAGAGCAGGCGGGTATTTCCTGTGTGCAAAGCCACTGGTCCCAGAGGAATGAGTGGAATGTGTTCTTTTGTCCTCCGTAGATTTAGCAGCGTCTCATTTCTGCACCGCCTGCGAGAGAGCCCAGGAAGAGAACTGGAAATAAGCCTGTCAGTGAACTCCCCCTTCTTCTCTAACCATTCCCCCTCCTCTGAAAGAACACATCCTTCTATTTGTATCAAAGCTGACTGCTATAAGTCAGAGAGGATGGGTGAACTTGTGGATGTGTGCGCGTGATTTACAAACATCCTCCCATTAGGAAGATGTTCTTCTGTGTTTGACTGAGTGGCTGTCAATCCGCTCTTCCCGAATTGGATCCCACCCCACCAAGTCCCGTGTTTATTAATACCAAGGGGAACTTTGCTTTGGATGTTTCCTTTTTGCTAGTGGTGGCTGTGATCTTAGAGGGAGGAGGGAAGCTATAATTGAGGCTTTCAGCTCTCTTTTCTTTATTGGGAGATGGAGCTTCAGCAGTTTGTAAGTGGCTTCTCTCTGTGGCCTTTGAGATTGACGTTTCTGAGAGGAGAGCTGCCAGCACATCAAAGGACAGACGATGATTGATTTGCAGGGTTATTAACTGCAAGACTGTATGAGGATTGCAGCATGTTTACTCTATCAGCTGTCAAGTTAATTATTTTTTTTGTGTAGTATTTGTATAGTAATTGATTATTATACAACTATGACACACATCCTACAGCAATGGCAGGTACGTTAAACAGGCGTTATTATGGGTTTCAAGCTTCTTGCCTTACCAGCTGCTGTATCACATTATGGCCCAATCACACTTTACTCCATGCTGTTTAATGAACCTGGATCTTTGCTGTCATGGCCAACTTCTCTCAAATGCATTTTGGGGCAAGTTCACCATAAAATATTTAGACTATCCTATTTTTTAATCAGATCTCAGTAGTTGAAATTGCACAATTTACTGAACTTTCAAAACCTTTGAATCTAAAGGTTTGGCCTTATTACTCTGCCCAGGAGATTATGTTTTCACCAGGTTCTGTCTTTCTGCCTCTCTGTCTTTTTGCAACATAACTCAAACATTGTTGGTGGAGTTTGATGAAAATTTCAGGAAATGTTTGCAATGGGACCAGGAGCAAGTGATTGGAATTTGGGGGTGGTCGGAAAACAGCCATTTCAAAAAGTGATTTTCGTGAGTAAGTACTGAACTGATAGTGATATCATAGTGTGGCTGAGCTGCCTTGGCGGAGGTCTGTGCTGTTCGAGTGTTTTTCTAGTTCTATCTGCATTTTTAGTTCTTTTAGATCAGAAGTGTCCAGCTGTAGTTCTCAAGTGGTCGTATCCTGCATAGTTTAGCTCATCCACTGGTTCAACAGTCTCCAGTCAAATTAATGGTTTATCACCAGGCCTCGGCAAACCCTTATGACATACTAAGAAATTAATATATCCATTAATTCAGCCCTGTTGGAGAAGAGGCACATCTAAAAATACACGACAGGGGCTCTTGAGGACTGGAGTTGGACACTCCTGGTTTAGATCAAAGTGAATTAATGTGTTAAAGTCTAGAGCTAAATCCAATTGAGAATCGTTTGAAAGACTTGAAAATTACTGTTCACTGAAGCTTGCCTTCCAGTCTGACTGAGCTTGAGCTATTTTGAAAAGAGGAATGGACAAAAATGTTCTCTAGATGTGTAAATCTGTTTGAGACACACCCCAAAAGAGATGCAGTTGTAATTTGAACAAAGATGCTTTAACAAAGTATTGACCCAGGGGCTGAAAACAAATGCACACCATACTTCTCCGATTGTTTGGAAAATATTTTGATAACAATTTCTCATGTTAGTTCCACTACAATGTCTTGGTCTATCTCATTAAATTCAAATAAAATACATTAAAGTTTGTTACTGTTGCGCTAAAAGATATGAAGAAGTCAGGGACTATAATCTCTTTACCAAGGTACTGTATCTGAATTATGAAATAAGATAAATTGTACTACAACAATAAATCAAAGCAGGAACCTCGAAGACAAAATTTAGATTGTCTACAAATTCCTGAGGAGCCTATCTAACGGCAGCCTCAGCGTCTTATCTTTGAGACTAAAAGATAATCTTGATATCAAAATGATAGTGACAGGCATGAGTTTTATTTTAGGAATTTACCCTTAGGAAATATGCTTCATTAATGTCCTCAGGGCCATGTTTTTGCTGTGATAACTGGAGTTCGTGTTTTTAAATCTGCTGAAGACTCGGACTCTATTTTTAGTAACTGAAAACCTTTTTAGTGATTTATTCTAACTCCTGTTTCTGTTGTCTTTTGCAGGTGGAAAAAGACTTTGGAGGACCTGTGATCCAGGAGCCATTGTTCTTTAAAGTTTCCTACCATGTGCTCCACTAACTATTCAAACTGGGTCACCTTTGACGATGAAGTCACGCCTGTCTCATCGCCTCAGAAGCCCCTGCAGTCACCCGGTCTTATCAAAGCATCAGTACCACGTCCCAATGGTCTGAAGTTAGTGCTTCCTCCAATCAAAGACACTTCCTGGAGCTTCAGTAGTTCACTGGAATCTCCTCAAAGCCAGTCAAGTTCCAGTGGAAAGTCTGTTAAACCTTGTAACAGCACCTTGAATACTCCTGTGACTAGAGTCTCTACCAGCACAACCCCATTTCACTCCCCATCGTGGGAAAATACTGTCTTCCTTCGGAGTTTCTCCAGCCCACCAGGAATCTCTGTGCCCTCATCTGCACCAGAAACACCGAGTAAAACTGCAGATGGACCAAGTCCCTTCCCATCCTTCAAGGGAAACTCTGGACACTTTAACCCCTTCTGGAACGAGTCCAGACAGAGTGTGGAAGTGGACAGCTCCTCCTCAGACTCGGACACAGACAACAGCCTACCGCGATTCTTTATTCGGACCAAAGATGGCAGCACGCCTCCACGTGACCAACCCCAGAACCCTTTCTCCTTTGTTTGCAATAAACTGGAAGACCTACAAGTTGGAAAGGAGGAAGATACGGACATTGTGGAGGTCGAGAAATGGAGAAGAGACAGAAACGAGGTGATAAGCGACAGTCCTGTGCAATTCGTTCCCCGGGGTCTTCTCCGTAGTCAGAAGAGGGACGGCTGGCCCGTCATGATCAGGATTCCTGAAAAAAAGAACCGCATGTCCTCCCGACAGTGGGGACCTATCTATCTTCGCCTGCTACCCGGAGGTGTGCTCCAGATGTTCTATGAGAAAGGCCTGGAGAAGCCGTACAAAGAGTTTCAGCTCCTCCCTCAGTGCAGGCTGTCGGATCTTAAAGTGGAAAGCTACAGCGAACCCAGGAAGGTCCTCACCGTCAAGGTGGAACTCTTCTCCTACATGGAGAAGAAGCGCTTTCACCCGAAGCTGGAAATCAGTCATGAGGCAGAGGTTGAGCAGCTGCTTAAGTTTGGCTCCACAGTGCACGAGGACATGGAGGATTTGGTTGTCTCTATCGAGGAGGAGATCTTCAAGCTGAGTGTGCCCCACCAGCAGAGGCGACAGTACGAGGAGCAGGAGCTATCGCTGCAGGTCACTGATCACATCTGGATACGACTGGATAAGTCGGGGGTAGTCATTGAAAGAGCAGCCTTTACCCAGATCCACTGTCTTGCTTTTCTGAACGGACAAGGGGACTGTTTCCTTGCCCTGAATGATCTCGGTTTACTGCATTCTAACTCAAGCTATGGGTATGAGGAGGACAGTGACCTCTGGATGGAGATCACTGACTGCCATTCTCACAAGTGCGTGAACGAGGCTGAGTTTCGGACTTCCCGACTCATTAAGTTCTCCCCTCCTGATGCGTGCAGGGTGGAGCTGATGCGGTACAAAACAGCAGTTCTGGGCCGCACCGAAATTCCCTTTTCAATCAAAGCTGTGGTCACAGTCCAAGGAGCCTATGTGGAGCTCCAAGCCTTCCTCAACATGTCGGCCACCTTCCTGTCCTCCCTCAGGGCTTCCGACACCTCCTACCCACTGTGCGAAAACGTAGTGATCCGCGTTCCAGTTCCAGGCGACTGGATCAAGGTGACGCAGACTGTGGCCTTGCTGCGGCAAAGGTCGCTGAAGGCCAGAATGAACAGAAATGCCTGCCTTGGGTCCGTCAGAGCCACGGATTCACAGCCAGTCATGCAGGTGTCCATCGGATCCGTCAAGTACGAGAACGTGTATTCAGCGATTGTGTGGAGGATTGATAGACTGCCCGCCAAAAACACAGGTAACCCTTCACGAAGATTAACTTACAGAACGGCACTACAACAAACTCGATCGGGATGAAGCAGCCGTTGATTTCTTTGTATTTTGCTTCCGATCAGCCAGAGTAGGTATGCATTGGCATGAGATTCCTACTGATTACCTTCAGTAGAAATACTACAGTATCACGGTATTTCCACTGAAAAAAAATAAAAAAATGTACAACTTGATCTTTTTGCTCTCATTTCAGGACAAAAGCTCCTGACTGTTGAAGTGAGAGAAAGAGCTGAGGTCTTTAGAATAGATTGTTATAAGGTTATAGGTCTGGTAAGGAGTCTAATAGAAGGATAGACACTATAAAACTATATATATACACACACACAATGGCTTGCAAGAGTATTCGGCCTCCTTGAACATTTCCACATTTTGTCACATTACAGCCACAAACATGAATCTATTTAATTGGAATTCCATGTGAAAGACCAATACAAAGGGGTGTACACGTGAGAAGTGGAACGAAAATCATACATGATTCCAAACATTTTTTACAAATAACTGAAAAGTGGGGTGTGCGTAATTATTCAGCCCCCTTTGGTCTAAGTGCAGTCAGTTGCCCATAGACATTGCCTGATGAGTGCTAATGACTAAATAGAGTGCACCTGTGTGTATCTAATGTCAGTACAAATACAGCTGCCCTGTGACGGCCTCAGAGGTTGTCTAAGAGAATGTTGGGAGCAACAACACCATGAAGTCCAAAGAACACACCAGACAGGTCAGGGATAAAGTTATTGAGAAATTTAAAGCAGGCTTAGGCTACAAAAAGATTTCCCAAGCCTTGAACATCCCACGGAGCGCTGTTCAAGTGATCATTCAGAAATAGAAGGAGTATGGCACAACTGTAAACCTACCAAGACAAGGCCGTCCACCTAAACTCACAGGCCGAACAAGGAGAGCGCTGATCAGAAATGCAGCCAAGAGGCCCATGGTGACTCTGGATGAGCTGCAGAGATCTACAGCTCAGGTGGGGGAATTTGTCCATAGGACAACTATTAGTCGTGCACTGCACAAAGTTGGCCTTTATGGAAGAGTGGCAAGAAGAAAGCCATTGTTAAAAGAAAACCATAAGAAGTCCTGTTTGCAGTTTGCCACAAGCCATGTGGGGGACACAGCAAACATGTGGAAGAAGGTGCTCTGGTCAGATGAGACCAAAATGGAACTTTTTGGCCAAAATGCAAAACGCTATGTCTGGCGGAAAACTAACACTGCACATCACTCTGAACACCCCATCCCCACTGTCAAATATGGTGGTAGCAGCATCATGCTCTGGGGGTGCTTCTCTTCAGCAGGGACAGGGAAGCTGGTCAGAGTTGATGGGAAGATGGATGGAGCCAAATACAGAGCAATCTTGGAAGAAAACCTCTTGGAGTCTGCAAAAGACTTGAGACTGGGGCGGAGGTTCACCTTCCAGCAGGACAACGACCCTAAACATAAAGCCAGGGCAACAATGGAATAGTTTAAAACAAAACATATCCATGTGTTAGAATGGCCCAGTCAAAGTCCAGATCTAAATCCAATCGAGAATCTATGGCAAGATCTGAAAACTGCTGTTCACAAACGCTGTCCATCTAATCTGACTGAGCTGGAGCTGTTTTGCAAAGAAGAATGGGCAAGAATTTCAGTCTCTAGATGTGCAAAGCTAGTAGAGACATACCCTAAAAGACTGGCAGCTGGAATTGCAGCAAAAGGTGGTTCTGCAAAGTATTGACTCAGGGGGCTGAATAACGCACACCCCACTTTGCAGTTATTTATTTGTAAAAAATGTTCGGAATCATGTATGATGTTCGTTCCACTTCTCACGTGTACACCACTTTGTATTGGTCTTTCACGCGGAATTCCAATAAAATTGATTCATGTTTGTGGCTGTAATGTAATATGTAAAAATAAATATATATATATATAAAAAATGTGGCCGCAGGAACAAACAATCTCCTGAAACTTTCAGTCCTACATCTCAAATAGATAAATCTTTCACTGCAGCTGCTTCTCTGGCTGGTCTGGACATCAATGAGGGGTTGTTTTTTATTGGCCAGAATGCGTTGCAGCTTCCTCCTCATCCGCCTCTCCACCACAGTTCTTACAGGGTCCAGCTCCCGACCCAGCACAGAACTGGCCTTTTTGACCAGTTTATCCAGATGTTTCGGTCTTTGTCTGCAGAGCTGCTTCCCCAGCAGGCAACAGCATACAGAAGGACACTTCCGTTGACTGTGTGGTAGAACATCTGCAGCTTGTCACTGCAGACATCAAAGTACTTAAGCCGCCTGAGGAAGAAAAGGCTACTACGTCCCTTCCTGTATGCTGCGTCTATGTTGGTGGTTTCTCCACCAACATAGACTCTCCAGTTTCTGGTCCAGAACCACACCAAGGTATCTGTAGGACTCCAGAGTCTCTATTTCCTCCACATCTACGCAGACTGGATATATTGGTGGTTTAGATCTCCTGAAGTCCACCACCAGCTCCTTAGTCTTGGTGGTGTACAGGAGAATACTTTTTTTTTTCTTCTTTGCTCCAGTCAGTGAAGGTCTCCACCAGGTCCCTTTGCTCCCCCCTCCTGTCCACCGCTCACACATGCCACAACAGCTGTATCATTTGAATACTTCTGTATGTGGCAGGACTCTTGAGTTGTATCTGAAGTCTGATGTGTAGAGCGTGAACAGAAAGGGAGCCAAAACAGTCCCCTGTGGGACCCCAGTGCTGCATTCCAGTGTCCCAGAAACGTATTGAGGTCTGGATTTTAGATCTATAGGATTTCAGTCTATAATCCAGGGTGTCAGGGAGGGGGCTACACCCATACCCATAAGTTTGTTTCTCAGTATGGGAGGCTTCATGGTGTTAAAAGCGCTGGAGAAGTCGAACATGATCCTGACATAAGAACCAGGCACATCCAGGTATGAGTATCCCCGGTGCAGCATGTCAAAGACAGGTGTTGAAGGTGGAGCGAGTACCCACCGAGGTGGTGGGAGTAGCTGCAGAAGTGGAGGTGGAGGAAGCAGCAGGTGTCTCAAGAGGATTTAAAATCAGTTAAATTGACATTTGAGGATATTTGAATGTTAAAACAACTGCTAACATACCCAGTTCAACCATCCAACCAAATTTTTTCAAAATAAACGGTTGCTAAAAGAAATCTCCAAAATCCCTAAAATCTCATTATGGGATCTACAGAAAAGCTCTTACTACTGCTGAGTACATGCCTATAGAAAGAGAAATCCATTGCATGAAGTTTTTCCAAAGGAAAAAAAGACTAGAGATCTCAATATATTACCTTTTTTGTGAAGGAACTGGATATTGTGGTGTTGTAAACTTTTTACATGACTGTATTAACTGTATAAACTAATACTAAATTTAATTATATTTTTCAAGTGCAGAATATTATAGATCTTTTAATAATACCACTTAGTCGTGCTTTCTGCCCAGCAAGAATAACCAATAAAATGTTAAACTGGATCCTTATATAGACAGGAGTCCATTGCAGGGAAGACAGATCAGGTGTCAGATTTTCCTTCCCATCAGAAGGTGAATAGCTGAATTTTGAACATTTTGTAGACCCCATAGAAACAAGGGTTACTGATCTGTATACAGAAAACTGATCTAATCTAACCAGGATGTGACTAAGGCATAAAATATTGTTTCAAATTTTTTTAGTTGATATAGTGAAATGTTCTTTGACTGTTGAGCAACCAAAATCTTTGAAGAATTCCTGGGAAGCCTGAGAAAAACATACTGAAGACTTATAAAATTATAGGAAAATGTGGTTTTGGAAGTGAAATTGAATAAAAAGAAGTGATGACTGAAACCTGTAGCACAGGTCAACGACAAAAACTACAGTAGACAAAAATATTTTAGAAATGGATACAGAAATCGGCTCATGATCAGGGATTGGCAGCTAAAATTTAGATTTATTTCCATTATTTGTTTCCCTGATCAGTGATGCTTACTCACCATCAGGCCATGTTGTCAACAACACACCTCGAAGTGGAAGTTATTGAGTAAAGAAGACGACTAATATAGCTTTTTTCAGTATCAACAAAAGGTTTGAAGAAAAACCACTAAAGCTCTGATAAGCTGTATTTTCTACAGAGACATGCTGGACATTCGTTCAGGCAACTGCTTTCACTGATGCGAGATGCTAAAATAAATGTAAAATTTCAGTTTAGTAGTCATGTCATCTTTGCGTTGGAAAATAATAGTGAAATTTTCTTTTTCACTCTCATATTCGCAAACGCAGGCACACACACACACACACACACACACACACACACACACACACACACACACACAGACAGTGATGTCGCCTTTGGTCATAATCTAAATAACTAATGATGTTCACAACAGAACTGCTTCCTAAGGTTCCTTTTATTTTTGTAATAAATGAATTCATGATCTACAACACAACAATTAATCAAAGCTCTTTCCTTTCATACTCAGCTTATTTGAACACAGCTTTTATTTATTTAGAATAGAGCTTGTATCATTTACTAAACTTCTTGCAGTGCACATCTATGATTCGCAACAATAGAAATTTAGGAAAATATAATATAATCACTTTTTGTCATGTTTATTTACAGATACAGATATTTACAGATACCTCCAAATAACCTAGAGGATTTTGCTGTATTTCTATATTGTCTGTATTGTAAGGAGAGATGGCTGTGGGCTGTTTTTGAGAAAGTCATTGTTTTATTTTACCATTAAAGCATTTTGTTAACACTGGTAAATGTTTTTTAATTTTCTCAAAAAGTAGTAATATTCTGTTATTTGTGCTTTTGTAAAGAAAAAGAAATAGTCTGATAAAATCAGAATTGACAGGTTAGCAGGTTAACAAAATCTGACTGTTTCAGTTTTATTGTGTTTCTTTGCACCTCAGGGTCACTGCATGCTTCACCCTCGCACATCCATTTTTAATGAGCCCCTCAGTACTTTTGGCTTCCTTGGCATTGCATATTTTGCCGCTGGTGTACCATTGTTAACTACAAAAGCACATTGTTGTTTTTTTATCCCCTCTTGCAGCAGTGGATCATCCCCATTCATTCTCTTGTAAACTGGAGCTGGGATCTGATCAGGAGATCCCCAGTGACTGGTACCCTTTTGTCTCTATGGAATGTGAAATCATGGGCGCGGTTGTGTCGCAGACCAGGGTCAAGTCTCTTGGGACTGTGAACGATATTCAGCCACAGAAACATGTGACCAGCTGGACGCGCTATCACTGTCAGGTGAGACAGGTCGTCGGTAAGCTTCAGTGCACACAGCAAACCTAAGCTATGGATGATTTAAAGTCTACACACCTGTTAAAATACCAGGTTTCTGTGATGTAATACATGGGACCAAGATAAATCAGTTTAGAACATTTTTGACTCTGTGTGACCCTTAACCTAAATGATTCTACTGACAAAACAACTGATACTATGCCTTCCCATGTTCAGAGGTCTTCGTCCTCGAAGCGGTTGTCCCAGATTCAACTCTGGCCTGTGGACATTTGCAGAGTGTCTCTTCCCCCACTTCTCTCCCATTTCTGTATGCTATCCACTGTTAATAAAGGCCACTGTGGCCACAAAAACCTTTAAAAAAAAAAACTAAAGGCCATCTTGCCATGCTACCCACATATTCCAGATATATGAAATGTTGCAAGAGATTGTGGTCACATGTTTTCACTCCTTTAATGTTACTGTTGGCCTTTTGGCAACCTCTCTGCTCTGTTTTATTCTTATCTTATCAGTTTTGGAGGGATGTCCAGTTGTTGGTTTTGTCACTGTTGCACCCTGTTTTCTACACTTGATAATGCCTGTCTTTACTGTGCTCTATGGTGCATCTAATGACTTGGAAATTGAAACTCCCTACTGATACCTTCAATAGTGAGATTTCTCTATTTTGGAAGCTCTTTGCAGACCATAGCCTGGCAGTAAGATGTTACTAGGACTGTGTCAGGGGAAAAAACCTACTTGAACAGCTTTTATTTCGGGTTAATCACATGCCTTTTAAATAATAGCAGGTGTGTAGTGACTCCTGTTTAACAAGAGTTTGGTGGTTAATGCTGACACAGCCATATCTCTAGTTATGAAAAATGTATGCAGCCTCATTATTTGGCGGGCTGTTTTTATTTCTCATCATAAAAATCTTGTATTTTAAGTGGGATTTGTAGACTTTTTCTTTCCACTGTAGCTGTAGATCTCTACTGGTTTCTCTAATTGTGTTTCCATGTGTTTTGTTTTTCCTTTTCTTCTTTAGGTGGAAGTAGAGAAGAAATGGATTGAAACAGACTCACAGAGGCAATCTGGTTGTATGACGCAGTGATTTCAAAGACGGCTCAACATATTTTCCAAATCTTCCTAATGAGAAAAAGGGTTGACAAAAAAGTCAGGGTACTGGGAGGCTTTGTGCTTTTGTCAGATTCAGCTAATTCTTCCGTAACTGATTGCATTTCTCATCAAATTCTGCATCCATAATCCTGAGACTGAATGTCTCCAAAAAACAATGTAACATTCTTTTTGCCTAGCACTTTACATAGATTTTACAATAGATTTATTAATTGTGTTACTATACTACTGTGTGTATATAAAACCTTGCATTTGCATCCTCTCTGCACTGCTCTCCAGAATGAATCACAGGCTTATTAATGTAATGGTTAACTGAATCTATTCAATAATCAGTTAAATCATCACTTATTTTGATAATCTTAGTTTGGGGTCAGGCCCTTTCTTACCATTCTATCAAAAAGTTTAAGAATCAGTCATTTTCAATTTGTAGTAAAGTCTTTTCTAATAATGCGAGGTTACATCCATGGAATGAAAATGGTTTTTGAAGAGGTGTTGGCCCTAATGGCTGTACATGAACTCATGTCTTAACTTTACTGTGTAACAGTATAAGGCTCATTGTTGTCGAGGGCCAAAATTGCCACAATTCAGCACATATGCAAGTTAAATATTTTTATGAATAAATATAATTTAAAAGGTAAAATGCCAAATCAAATGAATAAAGAAAGTTTGCAATAAAATGTAATATCAGGTAATTATTTAATTTTACTTCATAGGCAGTCTTGCCTTTCCTATTCAGTGGGAATGATATAAACAAAAGCAGCTATATACATTTATTGATGGGCTGTTGCACAGGGATTAAATTAAATATTTTGACATAATTGGCACATTAAATAATCAAGTTTTAATCTGCAATGGACTGGTGACCTTTCCAGAGTGGACTGTGCCTCTCGCCCGATGACCCCCCCCCCCAAACACTGCAAAGGATGGACGGTATAGATAATAGATGGATAGTCAAGTTTTGATTATTTTGACATTCCATTTTTGTGTATTTAGTACATTATTGACATACTACTATGATAGATATTTTTTATTTATTTAATGTACCCATTGCAAATTTAGTAAATTCATGCATAATATAGTATTTGTTTGTGGCAGTTTTGCCCTTCCATACTTATTAGCATTTTGTAACATAGTTTAAAAAGTGCCATCATTAACATAACTGACCCCTGACTTTAGACAAAGGCTGCTTTATGGACGACTGTAATTTTATTTAAGCAATTCAAATCTTTATTGTGAGGTCTTTTTGCCTCTTGGCTGGGAAAAAGGTTGGAATAAAAAAATAAAAATGGTGAGGGGCATTTTTTTATGTATAAGGTATCTCACATAAGCTGGATATTATGTTCATCAAGAATAAAAACTGAATTAAACCTTAATGACTGAGTAGTGCTTTGTATTAGTTCATAAAAGTGACTTTGTTGTTTACCTACTTTTACACCCCTTAAACTCAGGACAAATTCTGAGCTTAAATCTGTTCAGCTAAGAAAGAAGAAAAGTTGCTTTAATGAGACGTTGTTCTGACTGGTACCTCTGATAACAAGACGAGACATCCAGTACTGACACTGCACCTGAACAGATTACACGTAACTCTCCAGTAATGATTTCCTGAAGTGCTGCATGGTGTAAAGGCACTGTAAGTGGCCGACTGGAACAGAAGAGTCAGTATCTGAGCCTGAGTTGAATCTGACTGTGAGAGAACACACTGGATTGGCGCGCTCAGGGAGCTGCACATGGATCATCGTTTCACCAGATTACTGTTGTTTTATATTGTGTCAGCTTTTGGTTTGGCTCTTGTTTTCATGACTCATTCCTGGCAGAAGCTTCAACTTGCAGGAACTCCTCCAGCTCTTCCCTTCATGAAAAAGAATGTACTAAAACATTGTATTTTGGATGTTTTACCTGTCCATCATTTTCAAGCACTATAGTTGTCATGTTTTCTTGTCAGAACTAGAAATGTTATCTTTTATTGTTTTTTATGTGATAGATCATCACAAAATGGCATATAAATTTTGAGAGGTGTGGTGTGCATATGTTGTCTGTCTCTCAGATTTAATACTGTACTTTGTTAACACGCATTTTGCTGCAGGTACAACAGCAAATTCTTTGGGGGGTGTGGCTCTGTTTGCTTTGCACAGCCAGACTGATTTTTTCTTTTCCACTTCATCGCAAATGTTATGTTCCCTGGCTGGTCTAAAGAATAGGAGGTACTAACATAAAACTAGATGATGAAAGAAGAGTCCATTTGGCATTTAAGATGTTTATTGCAGTCTGTTCTGTACAGATGGACATTTTGGCTTCAGAGTAACTAAGGCCAACATAAACAAAATTTCCCTAAAAGAAAAAGTTTAACTTGCCGAACTCCAAAGAAAACAAAATATTCAAACCCACAAAAATAAGCTACCTAACCAGCACATAAACAGGAGAAAACTAGGGTTAACAAAAAGGCAGCTCTCCCCTACAAAGACAGTCTGACCAAAGTTACATTAGCTTAAAAGTACAAACAAAGGCCTTTTAGCCTGCACAACTCAATGAGAGTGTATGGAAGTCAGAGGGCTGAGAAGTGCAGCTCAACAGTCATTATACAGGCTATTGATGATTGACTTAAGATTCAGGAAGCAGCACCCAATCAGGACAGAGAAGGTGGAGTCTTGAACAAGACATAATGCATTACTTCACAAAAAAACCCCAACTAATATCCTACTAGGGATGTAACACAAAACAGCTCTAGCTGAGTCAGATCCAATTGAGAGAATTTATAAATTGCTATTTCATTCTTAATTGTATTGAGGCCTAAACTTTGACTAATCCATTCTAACATATAAATATGTTTTGATCTGAATATTTCCATCATGGCTCTGGCTGTATGTTTCAGGCTGTTATGCTGAAAAGTGAACCTAAAGTCTCAAATTTTCTAACTAGCTTCCCTGTTTTTGTTAAGGAAAAGCCTTCCAGCAGCATGATGCTACCACCACCATGTTTCATTGTGGGGATGGTGAGTTTGGGGTAATGTGCAATGTTAGTTTTCTGCCACGCACATTTTGTATGTGCCCATAAAAAATAATGTTATGGTTGCATCTGACTAAATCACCTTCTTACACATGATTGCTGTGTACCTGGACTTCTTATGGCTTTCTTTCAGCAATGGCTTTCCTCTTGCCACTCATTAAGGATGAAATTGAGTTTTAAATGTATTTTTCATTTTGAAGGAGTTGAAATTTGAAGTAGGCTACATTATATGAATCTAACATTTATTTAAATAACCAAATAATTCCTGCCTCCAAGATATGGGCTAATGAATTAAACATTCGATTGCAGAGTGTATGATTATGCAGTGTATCTTAAGAACGACAGTCTTCACTTTTTTATATTTGAAGCAAAAAGGTTCTAAGTGCAAACTTCAGAGCAGTTCTAAAGCAAAGTGACAGCTACAGTAAACTGCTCTATGTAGAGATGTTTCATGTTGCTGCTTTCAGCTGCAGCACTTTCTGCCTCGGCAGAAAGAGTCGACCTCGAGGTCTGAAAGAGAGCCATAGCTGGCGAGCAGCAAGCTCAGAGGAAGCAGGGTTTGTGGGTGATGCTGTTATGAATCTATTGAACATAAAGTTTTTAAAGGATAAAGGTGTTTTGCAAAAAACATGATTTATGTTTTTAACTGCTTGTATTGTGTACTCTGAGTTCAGAAGGCATACTGAGCTTGCAGTGGTATTCCAGATGCATTTTACTGTATTGTTTTTCATTTGAATGTAACCAGAAAACTGGACACTGAAACATCTCATCCTTTGAAGAGGGATAATAACATGTACTGGTAGTATGTAATAATAATTTTTTTTAAATGTGTACATGTAATATGTATAACTTGTGCTACTTTTACCTGTAAAATTTAATGTAGGAAAACACTGTTTTCAGAACTAGAAAATTATAAAGTATAATGAACTCCATCAAGGTTAGTTGATTTTAGAGTTCTATATTCAAGATAACAAGAGCTCCTCTATAACTATTGTGCTGTAATGTTAGGGTCACGATGAATGTGGAAGAACCATTTGTGCTCAAGCTTTAACTTCCTGGCTGATGACTTGCAATATTTACTCAGAATATATTTTCCTAATTGAGAGGAGTCAGTTGAGGTGGCTCGGGCATCTGGTCAGGACTCCTCCTGGACACGTCCCACCAGGAGGAGACCCAGCGGAAGAACCAGGACACGTTGGAGGGATGATGTTTCTCGGCTGGCCTGAGAACGCCTTGGCTGGGTCTGGGTCTCTTTGCTTAAGCTGGTCCCCCGCGACTGGACCCCGGAAAACCAGAAGCAGAAGCAGAAGAAAATGGATGGATGGATATTTTCTCCATGATGAAATCTATTGTATGAAATCCACCAGTCTCTCTTGCAGCAAACCACCACCACAACATGAGGCTGCCTTTACATACTTTACAGTTGGAATGGTTTTTTCAGGTTTGCAAGCTTCACCATTTTCTCTCCAAATGTAATGATGGTCATCATGGCCAAACTGTTTAATTATAGTTTCTTCAGACCACAAGACATTTCTCTAATTTCATTTTCACCTGAGTGTACTTGCAAACCATTTAAACAAAATCTTGCTTTTAGAGTGATGACTTTTAGCTTGGTGAGCAGTCTTTTAGGCAATACTGTTACAGGTCTTGTTTTACCAGGGATAATGACTCTTAGGAGTTTTTGTTTTGTTGTAGGTACATTTTCACACCAAAACATGTTTGCCTCTGGGACACAGAACCCATCTTCCTCCTGGGCAGTGTGGTGCCTGGACATTCTCATGGTCTTTATACTTGCATATAGTTCTTTAAGCAGATAAATGTGGCTCTTTCGTACATGAATCAGACACGTGGATGTCTGCAATTCTCTTCCTGATATCTTGGCTGTTTTATTTAGATTTTCTTTGTAGTGTAATACAAAAAAGCAGACTGAGGTTTGCTTCTCTTTAACACAAATGTTTTGAAGTAAACCCATTTGGGCCTGATAAAGCTATAACATTATTACTGGAGGTAATCCAAATTGCTTAGAGGTATAGTAACTATTTGCAAACCTCTAGAATTGAAGAAAGTAAGAGTTATTATTAGGGTAATCTCTTTTAAGTTATTTATTTGGCAAATTGAAATACTCTTGGTAATTTAAACTGACCTAAAGCAGAAAAGTCAAGTGAAGTGAGCACTACTGCTTGAAGGAGAAAAAAGGGGGTGTCTTTTTTGAAGTATATGTAGGCATCAGGTTTAAACCTTTCAATTCTGGTGGCTTCTCATTATATGTTCTGCTTTCTAAGCCAGACTATATTAGGTCATATATGAGCCATCCTTGTGTTGTGAAGGCAGAAATGCTTTAACTGACTTTTATTCATCTTTTCTCCAAAGCATCCCTCCAGATCTCTAGGCATTCAGCCTGCAAATCCCACTGTTGTCTGTAGACTTCATTGTCTACTGGGACTCCTGCCTCACCTCATCTGTAAACCTGCCTTGAATTTCACCACTGTAAACAAGGAAGTGCTAAGAGCTCTTATAATTGTAGTACAATGAGCCCCAGTGGCAAATGAAAAATGTGTCATTCAGCAGATGTCCTAATCAGCCCTTCAGTAACTAAACGGTAAGCAATAAAATATTTTTCTAGAATAAGAACATTGAAAAAATGATATAACCATACAAAGATGACTCTACAATTCCTTATAAATAGGCAGAAGTAAATTTTGGGACACCCCTGGATGCAAAAACCTTCCCCATTGTTCAAATTGGGAAGGGTTGTACTACTAACTAGAACAAATGAATAGCACAGTGGTTTTGCTCCATATTCAGCCCACCATGTCATGCATACATATATTATATATAACAGTTAAGGCACATAATCAGTATGAGATAAACTCACTTGGACTAAAGATCCTAAAAATACTTTCCATATTTATTTTTGGTTCTCTGCAGTTCTCCTCCCAAGCAGTAGAAGTTGCTGCAACGGTAAATAATGCCGCTTCAAATGAGGAATCTCGGCTCTGAACAGATCATAGCATAGGTAGACCCATAGACATATATAAAGCTCTTTGTTATGTCTATGGGTAGACCATCCGTCCTCTTTTTCCCAGACATTACCACTTTTCACATGCGGGGCATCTGGGGGATTTCATAGATTGATTAAAAGGTCAGGGTTTTTCAGGGGACCAATAAGCACACATAAATTGACTGGTGTGATGCATGGAATACAGCCTTTCTCTCATCTAACGTCCTCCTGAGCTGCTGCCTCGACTGTGGTTCTGATCCGTTCATAAACTGAACAAACAGGCAGTGGTGCGCTGCAAGATGTCAAAGTGCAAATACAACTTTATGGAAGAACGTAGTTGGCAGAGGTTGCATATGTGTTTCTGAGTGTGAGAAAAGTGGCAAAGATCTCATAGGTCATGGACACAAAATCTATAATAATGCTGTGCAAAGTGAGATTTAATCTATAAATTGACAGAGGAGGATGAAAATGAAAACTAAAGACTGGAGTATGCACTTTTTTATTGTCTTTTGAGACAGCTGCATTTTAGTTTTATTATTACATTGAAAAGAAAATTCCTACTTGTTTTCTCAGGATATTATTTCAGATTGTTGTTTAATTTTTGTCCAGTAAGACTTAAAAAGTGAACTTTTATTATATATATATATATATATATAAAAGTTCACTTTTTTATATATATAAGAAAGTGAACTTTTATATATATATATATATATATATATATATATATATATATTATTATTATTATTATTAACCATTGTTATTACTGATAAATTTTTCAAATTGGAAGAGTAATTATCTATTAATTTCCAGAGATTTTATTGTCATTTTGTACTTGTGAAAGCCGATCTGAAGTTTGTTATTGAACTATTCATTTTAACCACATGGATTATTCATACTTTATGTAAGTTAAAAGCATATGTTTTGCCCCAGTCCTGAAAGTATTTCCAGACTGGGCCAAGTGTCCTCTTTATTGGAAATCAAAATATGGTCACCCTATTTAGCATTTATAAATTGATGAATCTAGATTTCATAAATACATTTAAAAAAGATAATATCACCAATAATCAGATGATTTATGGTTGTTTTGTGTCATTGGTGTCTTGAAGGAGGGCTTTTTTAGATCTCTGCGCCCTGGGCCCCAGTGGTTTTGAACCTGCCTATGGCGCCAACTCCGGTTCCACCCCTTTAGACTGGAGCTTGATGATGATGATGATGATCGCTGTCACCTGTGCATGGTCAGGAAACAGATGGAGGGTTATCAGCGTGAATTATCTGTTTTATGCTTCCAGATTCACTGTTATCGCTGCACAGTGTAACTTAAAATATGCTGACCAATTCAGGCCCAGTGGTGAGCGAAGTTGCCTTTAAACAGCTCATTTGGTTTCGCGTTATTATGGAAATTGTTAGAAAGGCGGCTGCCTTTCAGAAGTTTTTATTCACCTGTACCCAGTAGCCTAATCTTTTGTGTGCTTATTTAGCTGATCTTATGGCTTAGGTTTTCTAAATCCTAATTATTTCTGCAGGCCAAACTCTACCTCTCCATTATTGATGATGTGATTGATAGTATGAAGGAGCTGTTTTTGGATGAAGGGCTGGAAGATCGAGTGCTGGATGATTTAAGACATGTGAGTAAAACAAGTTTTCAGGCACAGCAAAGTTAGGCCACCTAGCGGGGAAGTGTGAACGACACCAGGAAGACTGTGTCTTCTGCGCAGTTATGGGAGTCAAAAGTGATGCAGTCCAAAGCAATGGAAGACTTCAGGAAGAACAACATCAACTCCTCCAACTTTGTTCTCCAGCTCCCTGCCAGCTACCCACAGGCTGATCAGAACCAGGAACTTGCAGGTAGCGAATCCATAACTTGAAGCATCTTACCTCTCACATCAGTTTAATTTTCACTCATTATAAATCACTGTAATGTAGCATAGATTGAGGAAAACTTGTTAAATGGTGTATCACCTGTTAAACTTCCCAATTCTTTTTCAGCCCCAGCTATGATTCCCACAAGTCAGAACATCCATAGTTTACCAATCCAGGCAAGTATTAAGATTTTCTGCTTTAAGCACTTTGTTTGCTGACCTTTTAAAATGATTTGAACTCTGCTGTTGGTACTCGTTTAGATTGATGTCAGTTTTGTTTTTTCAAACTGGGGCTAATTTGTAGAAAACTAAACTTCAGTTTAGTGCAGTAATTTGCATTTCCTCTTTATACCAGAGCAATGCAAAAACTCGTCCTACTTTTTCACTCCCTGCTGCGCTAGCATACCCTGTGCAGATACCAGCAGGCGTCACTCTACAGACAGCTTCTGGTACTGAACCATTTAAAACTTTATTGCTTTCCTGTCCTAGGATTTTAAATGGGGGACTAGATGTTTGAAAGTAAAATTTGCCTCGTCTGTGTCCTGAAGGTCAACTTTACAAAGTCAACGTTCCTGTCGTAGTTACTCAGGCTCCAGTGGGGCAGCAGCCCGCGTCCCGCCTCACACACAAAGTCCCACAACGGTGTGAAGTGCCATCCTCTCGGCCAGCTCCACTAAATCCCATCCTGCTTCGTGAGTCTGAGCTCCCCTCTGCTCCTGCTTCATTTGTCACTCAAACAAGGACCAGTCTAACCCTGAGTCAGGAGAACAGTCTTCCTCATGAACCTCCAGATGGAGAGGTCACACTGGGAGACAATGAGGCGAGCTCCCAACCTGGACCTGTAAAAGTGGGTGCAACGGCTTCTCCCTGCACTCAGTTATTGGAATTTCAGATCTGTGCTGAGGAGGCTGCTTTAGCACAGAAGACTCAAAGCAGAGACATTGATGAAATCCTAAAAGAAGTCATTGAGGAGGAGAGGGAGAAAGCTGACAGGGCACAGAAACTAGCTGCTGGGAATGCTGGAAACCCGTCTGGGGCTGATTTTGGGGTAACATTTTCCCTCTGTCTAACAAATGCCTTCAAATCACTTTGGAAGATTTTGCCCTTGTGTATAATCTTCTACTTAATTCTTATGTAGGATGTATATTTTCATAGATCCTTCTATTTTGAACTTGATGAAGCAGCTGAACATTTTGAGGTTGCACCACATAACTTGAGTTCCTCCTTGCATTTCTTGCAAAGCTGGACTTGGATTACACCTATAGCGAGCTGTCAGATATTGTTCAGCTGGATGGTCCTCCTGACAACTCTGACCCAGAGGAGGAGGAGATTCCTCTGGAAGAGAGCGACTTCCTGGGTTTAATCAACGCAGAAGCCATAAGAGCTCTGCAGGAGGAAAATGGCAGCGACAGCAATAGCATCTCCTCCAGCAGTGATGAAGGGGTAGCAGATGAACTTGCTGACGCAGAAGAGGAGGTAAGAGTGTGTTTTTTTTTTTTTTTTTTTTTTTTTTTTTTTTCTGGAATGTGAGACAGAAGTTTGTTTCTGGTGAGCTGCAGTTTTAGCCTAGGAACTTTCCATTTGATGCCATTTTTACCCAGTCTCCTCCCCATTGTTAAATCAACACTGATCATAACTGAAGGTGGTGAGGCCTGTGTTTCCCCAGGGCTGTGCAATTAGACCAATCATGCAAATCCTATTTTTGACTGCAAATGATCTAAAAAACAATGTAATTGTCTAGCAGTTGTATTTTTGGCTTTTCCTGCTTTGATATTACGCTCCAAATGTATCTGCCCCTTTCAAAAGCTGAACTTGTGTTCTTGGGGCTTAGGATGGCACAAAAAGGACAGCAGCGCCACTCGGGTGGATGTGAAATATAGTTTGTATGAAACTGTGGTGCATGGTACAATTATGTGCCTGAAGACAGTTGCCAATGAAACTACCTCAACTTGGTAGCAAGAGCAGTGGCGTTTAGTGTCTGGGAATACTTTGGATTTAAAGATAAAATTCTTACTTTGTTACTGCACCACTCAGCTATATAAGAAATGTGTTCAACTGCCCTAAAGTAAATATAGAGTGGATAGAAAGTGAGTAAAATGACTAATATTGTCTTATTGTAAAATTTGGGTTAAAATATGAATAGTTGACAGTTTTCTAATACTTTATGCTACCTTCTATATCTTAAGTATTTGATCTTAATTTAAATTGATTCCCCCCAGAGAATAATTAAGGACACTATCCATCCATCCTACTTTTGACTAAAGAATATATCTATAAATGTTTAAAAACTCTGCAAAAAATTGTTTCAATATTATTATTTTTTGTTTGCTCTATAATTAAGCAACCCTATTGTCCTTGGGAACTGACTTTGCACATCCCTTTTCTGTTGCTTTTGACGCTCTGAATGAGTGAACAATTTACTCTTGGAGTAACTTTGGTTAAACAGGTACTCCTGGAAAAGTTAACAACTTTTCCATGTCTTCTCTATTTGTGGATAATGGATCTCACTGTGGTTCATTGGAGTCCCAAAGATTTAGAAATGGCTTGGTAACCCTTTTGTAGACTGATTACTTTCTTTCTCCTTTGTACTTGAATTTCTTCAGATGGGGGCATGAAGTGTTGCTTTTTAAGATGTTATAGAAAACTTCATGTTCTTCATGAACTTGGCTTTTGTGGTTGATTGCAGTTAATTCATGACTTATAGGAGGCATTATTTTTTTCACATGGAGCGAGGTTGATTAGGGTAGATTTTTAAATTTTATTTTTTTCTTTCATTAAAATTTTTTTTTTGAGGCATTTACTGGTTCTGTCTGCTTTTGAAGTTTGTTTAATTTTGGAACATTGAAAAGTGACCAGCAAAAATGGCAAAATTAATAAATGATTTTTTTTTTTTTCCCTCCAAGCATTTTATGCTCTTCAGGCAAAAAATGTCTAATCTGTTTCCATAATGTACTCTCATTTAGGACCCTCTTAATTCTGGCGACGATGTTTTTGAACAGGACATTCCGGACCTTTTTGACACTGACAATGTGATTGTTTGCCAGTATGACAAAGTAAGAATTTTTATTTTTTTTTATATATAAACAAAGTCCAGCATTGAACATTCAATATTGCAATGTTTCTTCGTATTCCAGATCCACCGCAGCAAAAACCGCTGGAAATTCCACCTGAAAGATGGGGTGATGAGTTATGGAGGCAGAGACTACGTGTTCTCTAAAGCTATTGGGGAAGCAGAGTGGTGAGGAGCGTCAAACCTGCTGAGCACATCATCGTATGATGAAGGAAAGCTGTGACTTTAAAAGAAGAGAGGATGGACCTCCTGAAGGGGGTGGTATTCAGTTTAGCAGCATATTAAGCAATTTCTGTTTCAAGTCACTGGTACTTTGTCATTATTTATCAAAGCAAAGCTCAGAGTGAACATTTTGAAGTTACATGTACTTTCTTTTACTCCAATTTACTGAAAGAAATAACATTTGTTATCCTTGGCTGATAAGAATTTTTTATTAAAAGGAGGCCTTTTCTCTTTTGTCTGGTATTTTTTGTTTTTCTTGGCACGTTTTCTCCTTTTACTTTTTACTCCTGAATTATCATGCGTATTTTCCTTTTCTTTTTTTTTTTACAGAAATCAAGCTAAAAATGCATTGACCACTAAGTGGAATTTGGACGCTATGCATCTCAATACAGTGGCATCTCACCCCCACCCCCCCCCCCCCCAGTAATTGTTTGTGGCTTAATGTCAAAACTAATTGTCTCAGAACATTTGTTTAAGACAAACTGGAACATTTTAATATGTTATGAACACAATCATGGAGATCACTGCATACTTAACAAATTACTTGATACTGCTCAAACAAAAGGTCACTGCTGAAGAGGCTGGCTGTTTAGACTACTTTGCACAATCATTGTAATTGAAGGAAAGTGTGGTTGAAATTCTCCCCAACCGGCAGAAACGCTGCAGCATTGAGGATTGTGAAGCAAAGCCCTTCCATAGTTTGACCCACCACAGCTGGATGTTTTTAATGTGTTGGCTACAATGTTTACATGGATTGTTGCTTAGTTGTCAAATTTTCAGATTAATTTTTTTTAACGGCCCTCTGAAGGAAGCATGAAAAGGTGCACAAATTTACTTTAAGGTCAATGAGAAGTTTTCCACAGACTAATTATTTGAGGAGCTGGTGTTCAGTTTTCCCAAGTCCAGCAGGAACTTTCAGAGCACTTCATGCTTCCCTCTGTTGATGAGATTCATGGAGATGTTGGTTGCATTTTTCAGCAGTTATTTGCTCATTTCTGTAGGCTAACATTTGTGCTTTTAAAAATCATTTAAAGATTTTTCTGAGAAAGCTATTTATACTTGCTGTAAACCAAAATCAATACAAAAGCTGAAAATGTATAATTCTGTGTAGTGGAGTTTCACTTTTTGAATTTTCTAAAACATTACTAATTTGATCTGATGTATTGTGATGCACCTTCAAAAACTATTTTGACAAATGATTAAACCTGAACATTCATTGTTGTGAACAGTTGGGAAGAAAGACGTATGCAGCTTCACCAGCTGGTTGCAAAACAAGGATTTTTAAAGGATCTCCCCATATTCAGAAAGTCTTCCAAGTTTGTTAGGGTAAACTTGAAATGAGCAACTATTTAAATGAACGTATTGAGATATAAAACTCCAGAAAATGTAACTGCGGGAAGACTGTTGATGGCTTCCAAGCTATGTAGAAGATGAAAATTTAAGACTTAAATTTTAGTAGAAAAATGTTTGTGCATTGTCAGCGTTTGCCAAGTTCCAAGGTTGCTGTAGAGACAAGTTTCCCTAAATAAAAAGCTTCTTAGTTTTTTGTTACAGAGCATCAAAACTTTCTTTAAATATAATCTTTTGTGTGATTAGAGAAATGTGGTAAAAATGGGAATTATAATGTAAAACCATACCTTCTGCGTGAGGCTGAAAAAGTCCACCATGCTAAATTCTCTCAGGAACAGAGCTCTGCAGTAATCGGAATGTAGAAGCAACATTATGAAATGGTTTCTTAAACTGAATGTCTGGCAAAAAGGACCCACATATTTTCTGTAGTTGTGTCCAAAAGAAAAGGTGACAAATGGCAAGAGTAAATGGCCAGTTTTATTTGTAAAGCTAAATCCAAGATATTTTGGTACATTTAAAGTTTTACTTTTCTGATATGACTGCAGTCTTCAAACACTGTCAAAATGTCTCCTGAAAAAAACCCATTCATTTATTATATACAAATATCAAAGTCTTGATTTAATAAGGATAACTGTTAAATAATCAAGGGATTTGCAGTGGATCTCAAGTGTAAACCCACCTCTAAGAAAAAGCCAGGTGTTTGGCATTCAAAATGTTAAATCTTTTTAGTTTCAATGTGGCAAAGATTCTGTACAATTCCATTGAAAAATAAATCTGTTGAGGGGACAATGTAAAAAAAAAAGTATGACCCGTTTCGGTTTGCACACCCAAAAAGAAATACTTCCTAAAGCACCCTGTTGAATTACTTACAGTGGGGTGCTTTTTGGTATGAATATCAGAATGAATTGTGTATATTTGGCAATATGGGCAATA
This sequence comes from Valencia hispanica, assembly GCA_963556495.2. Taxonomy (NCBI): domain Eukaryota; kingdom Metazoa; phylum Chordata; class Actinopteri; order Cyprinodontiformes; family Valenciidae; genus Valencia; species Valencia hispanica. The sequence continues at coordinate 20,058,881 of OY747711.1, forward strand.
TTCACTCGATCTTCTAAAGGTTTTCCAAATCTATCAATGTGAGGACCTCGATTGTCAGTTTTGGTTCTGGACTCTGGCTAGACCAATAAAGAACACAACTTTATTCCAGCAAAGCTGTTCTTTTGATTTTTGGTGAACAGTATCTTTGAACTCAAATAAACAAAGACATCTTAGCAGAATCCAAAATTTTAGGTGAAGGCTACCTGGTATTTTAAGCAGTTCATAATTTGACACACCTTGACTAACACTCAAATTCCATCAGGAAAAATGACAACCCCACAGGATGATGTCACCACCACTATGTTCCACTGTAGGTATGGTCGTCTTTGGCTTATGTGCAGTTTCTGGGACCATGTCCCAAAAGTTGACAAGTTGGGTTTAATCAGACCATAGCACATTCTCTCACACAGTTTTGGGAGGTCTTAGCCAGACCTGGATCTTCTTATTGTAAGATATGTAAAATGCAACCAGGATTTGTTGGAAACTCCTGCAGCTCCTCAGTCAATGTTGGCCTTTTTGCAGCCTTCTAGACCACACTTTTTTGCCATAGTATCTGTCTATGAATGTGTTGCTTTGGCAGCCAAAAATATTTTAGAATTTAAAAAGGGCCGTATGGGCTTCCAGTCATTAAGAGACTAGAAAGTTGGTTCATTGTCAAACAGCAGACTCAGGTCAGATGCAATATTTTCAATAAAACCTACTTTTTCCCCCTAGCAGCTCAATAGGATAATCATTATTTGGGGGTCTATCTGTAAGTCATATCATTATTGCAACCAGTCACCAATATTATTGCATATTGCATCCTTTCCTAATAACATGAAGCCCTAGATTGAATCAAAGCATCCCTAAAGTATTAGCTCCCAGGTGTGCACACTTATGCAAGTGGGTTATTGTAGAAATGTGTCTATGTTCCCCCTAAACAAATTTGTTTCAGATCCACAAGATGTTTCACATTCAGGGTGGAAAAAGTTTTGTCATAAATCATCACAATCTAATGTAGGCACTTCACAAAAAGCTACCATTTTAACATCGGTGCGTTAACTTTTGAGATCCACTTTAAATGTCTCATCAAACAACAATTTACAACAGTACAACCATACATTGATATGCTTTAAATATCTTTAACAAGCTACCTTTTCTTCTTTTCCACCTGTCTGCTTCTTTTTTTACAATACCTATAGTATACAAAGTAAAGAGGATGCAAACACTTTCTTTACTTTCAGACCTCTTGGTTTAAATGAACAAAATTTTCTGTTTGCAAAATAAACCAGATGAGATTTTACCAAATATTTGCAGTGCATAACACCAGCAATTTCTCCACCTTAACCTCAATTTTTAAATGCATCTTCAGCAAGAAGATGTTGCCTCAGTTCCCAGTCTGCATGCTGACAGTCATGTAGCTCCCTTGCTTAGAAAGCAGCCCTTCATCTTAATGTGATAGGCATAAAAGCTCAGCGAGTGAGGTTTTCTGTCGGCCACTTTGTTGGTGCAGGTGTGCTGTGACACCACAGTCTGTGATCTGTAGAAATCAGAGTTGGCATTGCAGCAGCCACAGTGCCTCAGCAGCCGGCACACGTCTTTCCTGAAGGCGCGTGTGAAGATGGTGTACAAGAAGGGGTTGCAGAGGGAGTTGATGGGATAAAAGAGAATTAGCAGGATTTTGGAATGGGACACAGTTATGAGGGGCATACGCATGGCAGCTGAGATGGCGAAGAAGGAGATTGGCGCCATGCACAAGAAGTCTGTGAAAATGAGCACAGCCATGCGCTTGGCAATTTTCGTGTCACCATGACTGGTAGAGTGCTCTGGGTTATGGACGCTGATATATATGCATATGTAGCAGAAGCAGATGACCAGGAAAGCGAGTACATTGAGGATGAGCACAGTCATCACATAAATCTGAGAGCCCATAGTGTCAATGTCCATGGGCAAACAGATGCTCACTTTACTGTAACTGCTCACTCCCACCAGAGGAAGCAAAGCAACGAGCAGAGAGAAACCCCAGCCTGCTGCCATCATGGCCGCCACATGGTGCAGCCGCAGCCTCTTGTTGACGTGCATGGCATTGGTGATGGTGTGCCAGCGTTCGAGGCTGATGACAGTCAGTGTGTACACTGAGAGCTCACTGGCAAACACAGTCAAAAACCCGGCTGTACTGCACCCAGGCCCCGTCTGCCAGCTAGTTGCGTGGTTGTAGTACTCATGAAGGGAGTTGAAGTCCATGAAGGCGATGAGCATCAGATACAGGCCCATGCACAGGTCAGCAAATGCCAGGTTACACATGAGAAATCTTGAGATGGTGAACTTGTGGTGGCTAATGAGCAGGATGACCAAGACGGCGAGGTTACCGGCCACGGCGAAGACTGTGATGAGCCAGGTGAGACAGCGCAGGAAGGGAAAACCCAGCAGGTCCTCACAGGGGTTAAAAGCATCCGGCTTCGGTGTGCACACTACAAACGGGCTGTTGTGGCAACCAAACTCAAGATCTGGATATTGAAAGTTTATGTCGGAGACAAGATTCATGCCATCATCAGTGAGCTCCCTGAAGAATGCACAAACAATAGCACCATTAAATGTTGCATGTTTCCCACTATAAAGAGATTAAATTTCTCATTTAAAACATCAAGAGAATAAAATAGATGCTGATTTTCAGTAGTTAACTTCCCTCTAACAACTAAACAATGTATTATCTAAGTGACAAGTTAAGCTCTTGATAAACAAAATGTAAAATTAATTATTTAAAATGCTGTCCATTATATTCAGCAAATACTATCTGTATTTTATTGGAAAACGATGTGATAGACCAAAAAAAAAAAAAAAAGAAAAAAAAAAGTGTCTGCATTTTTATTCAGTCATCCTGGGTAAATACTATGTAGAACCACTTTCCACTGCAATTATACCTGCAACTTTTTGAGAAAAGATTTTTATCACCTTTACACATGGTAACAAAATTCTTTGTCCATATGTCTTTACAAAGTTGCTCAACGTTAATCAGATTGAATGGAGAGTATCAGCAAGCAAGAATGTTTTGAAATCTTGTCACAAATTCTCAATCGAATTTAGGTATGGACTTTGACTGGGCCATTCTCAACACATGGATGTTCTATTCTAAACTCTATTGCAGCTCTGGACGTATGCTTTGGGTTGTTGATCTGCTGGAAGGTGAACTTCTGCCCAAGCCTTGGCTTTTGATGACTGACAGGAGTTCTTGTATTTAGCTCAATTAATCTTCCCTCACCAGCTTCTCTGTCCCAACTGAAGGAAAGTGTCCTCACAGCATTATGCTTGCACCACCATGTGCCACAGTGGATGTGTTGTATTCAGATGATGTACTGTATTGTGTTTTCCTCTCCCCATACAATGCGCAGAATGTTGGCCAAATAGTTGACCAGAGTTCCTTGCACGTTTGCGAAAGGCAAGTGAGACTTTGTATGGCTTTCTTTTACACAATCGTCATCCCACACCCATTCCATAGAGTATTCGCCAAATTTGTTGGGTGCACGTCTATCTCCTGTAATCAGATTTCTAACTGTGGATCTCTGCAGCTCCTCCACAGTTACCATGAGCCTCTTGGCTCTTATATGAATAATGCCTACCTTGTATGACTGGTCAGATTATGGAGATGGTCGTGTTTTGGTAGGTTTGCAACTGTGTCATGCTATTTCTGTTTTCAGATGATTGATTGAACAGTACTCTGTAAGGTGCTCAATGTTTGGAATATTGTTTTACAGTATATCATATCCGTGTATTAAACTTCCCCAACGCTTTCTCCCTGACTTGTCTGCTGTGTTCCTTGGTCTGCATGAGGCTATTTGTTCACCAATGCTCTCCTCTGAGACCTGAACAAAATAGCTGTGTGTTTACTGAGATTAAATTACACACAGGTGGACTCTAATTAGTCATTGGATTACTTCTAAAGCCAGCTGGTTGAACTGGATTTGTGATGGTTTATCATTTAATCACAGTAAAAAACATTAAAGTTTGTGAGAAAAAAAGGTTAAGTTGGCATTAATACTTTTGCAATTTAGTGTAAATTTAAAATCAGCAGAACTTCAAAGATGGTGGTGCAGATGATTTCTACTATTTATGTTGATTTGGTTTGTAACTTACAGTTCTGTTTTGGTGAGATCACAAAACTTTGTAAAGTTCCTTGAAGCACTTTCCCTTGAAAGAAGAAAAGAGTGAAAAGGTTAATTTGCAAGAATTGTCAATAAACCTGACCGCTAATTACAGGCCAACTGATGATCTGTATTCAGGAGTCACAGCTTGGTTTGCTTATGCAGATGTGAATGGATTTGGGACATTGCTGGGAGTGCTGGTCATTTACCTTTGTTTCCTGCGCCACGTGTGGAAAGCGCAGCAGTGGCTCGGGTAAGTGAGTTCGGCCTCCAGCAGCTCGGCGAGGCTTTCTAACGGTGGGAGGCTCTTGAGAGCAAACACAGAGGTGGCTTTCAGAGATCGCACCCGACTCAAGCCTTTACTTGGGAGGGAACTGAGAGCCGTGGACGAAACATCTCTGAAACACACATAACAGACACGAAAGGATAGGAAAAAATGACAATGTGAGGATCTGGTCACACGAAAATACTGCCACCAGTCTTTGGATTACCATTGATCTGCTAGGGTGTTTTTCAGTTTTAAAGTCAGTCAATCGTCAAGACAAGTTAACTAGCACAGTTCTATACAAAGAACAGTAACATAGGTTTTTTTTTTTGCTTCTTTATTTGACTGCATTCAATTTAAACTTTTATTAAAGCTAAAAATAAGCCAACAGAGGCAAAGCAAAGATGCAGAGATGTTTAGTAATTACAACATTTTACATTAAAAAGAGGAATGTCAGATCTCCCACTCAAAGTTTAAACCAATCAGGGGACTTGTTACGTGAGTGCCAATCGCTCTATTTGGTTGTTAATCTGTATTTTGCTGCCTTGCCTGTTTGATTATACAGACTCACAATCACAATTAGTACAGTGAAAACAATAAACAATATAAATCTTAAGCTTGGTTCTTGACCCATTTCAAATGTTGATTGATCAGAGTATTTTTAAATGTTGTTAAAGTCTAACTCACCCCCAAATCAACTTTTTTTGCTGATAAATTGTATAGATGAGTGTCTAATAGTGCTGTCTACATGTCTGGTCACTATTTTTGGTATTTTGGTACATTTTAGTAAAAATATTAATTTTCTACCAAAAACTGTCAGTTTGGTGCCCTCTTCAGGTTAAAACTTTAATTGCACTTTTGATCAAAGCTGAAAAATCTTGACATTTATAAAAAATAAATGTTCTCTCAGACTTGAATCATACTGCTTGGTGGCAATTTGTAACTGAACAGTATTTACAAAATAATTTGAGCTAAAATCAAAGAAACATCTTTTCCTGTATGTTTAGCTAAAACCATGTTAATTGGAATGGTTTGTTTTCATGGAGAAACACTAATAGCTAAAAGCAATCCAGTTTATATATGTGGAGAGTTTGTTAAATGTGTTGGCAGTTGAAAAATAAAGAGATTAAGCATATTTCCAAGTGCAGAGGTGTGACTTAGAAATGTTATGACTGACTGCTGCTTATCAATGTAATAATATTGAGTCTAAACAGTCTGTACTTCACACTCATTCTAATTATTGACATAAGAGCCAACATAAATATATATATATGATTTAGAAAACCTTCAATAGAAATCCTGCTTTATTATGGTGAAATTAGGAAGATGAGGACATGCAGTTTGTACACTTACCTCCACATTTTCTCCACACCAATATAAATGTCTTAAAATAAAGCTTATACAGTACAAATTCTCTGTAAGGTAGGAAAATCCTATTTTATGAGTTCTACTTTGAATGTTACAGCACATGTTCAACAACATTTGAACAATTTATTTGTGTATTTGACCACATGTTTCAGATCGTTATACTGCTGAAAGATGCAATTATGTCCCATATTTATTCTGATAGAGTCCACCATATTGTTAATTAAAATGTTGTGATCTAAAAAGGTATTTAGGGCATTTGGAAGAGCAACAGACCCATAGCATCACAGATCATCCACCATACCTATTAGTCGGTATGAGGGATATTTTCCCACATATTCATCTTTTGTTTCACGTCACACCCACCTGAAGTGTTTTTAGAGAAAAGGACAGTTTTACTATTATCCGATTAAAGCACACAATTCTAGTTAGGAGTTCCAGTAGTGTCTAGCCATCTCCACATACTATTGATTTTTTTTAACCTCATCATTTCTCCAAGACAACTCAAATAAGGACCTCAGTCCATCTTGTTTGTCACAGTTCCCATTGTTTTAAACGGTTTAATTATTGCTCTGTCCATAGATATTGACAAAAGTGGGACTATGCTCTCCTGTTTTTCCCATTTTAAAGAGTGGCAAAGACAGATGGGGTTCTATGTCAAGTTATATTTATACCCCAGACAAACAGATAATCACACCAAAGTACAAACTACAAAACCAATGTTTATTCCTGAATTTAGTTATTATATTGCTAGGTGTGCCACTAATTATGACATTTGGCTTTTGGTTAAAGAAAAGTATTCATTTGCATGGGATTTTCTTCTCCTACTACATACATTGTCTCAAATTAAGAAGTGAATTCAGTTTTTGGTGTGTGAGATTCTGCTTTTGAAATTGAAGATAAACTTATTTTCTCTACCAGGGGTGAATATAAGTTTGCATATTAATCTATTTTATCTTTATGTCCTTCGATATTAAGAGTCCATGATGAATATTGTGATCACTTTTTCAGCTAGAAACGAAGCACCGGATCTGCTTTACTCATGCCTAGAGTTGAACTAGCAGAAGTGGCTTGATGAGCTGCCAGATGCAAGCACAGCTGCTGATTGCAAGCAACTTTATCACACATAGAAAAACCCTTTTTGTTCAGATTATGAACCAATTTTCATTTGCATATAGCTGTAGAAAGCTAAACGAATGGAACCCCCCCCCCCAAAAAAGAGATGGTAAAGTTCATTTTAAGCATGTATTGTAAGAGGAACTGCAGAATCTAGTTTAACACAATATTTTGCAGAAAATATATACATTATTTGAATACTTGGTGACTTACACATAGCTTGGACCTGTGGCTCCTTCAAAAGCATCTTCCTGAATATGATGGAGGTTCCTGTTGTCTCTCAGTATTCTACAAAACATGTAATAAACAAATATGCAGTATAAGTAACCTCAAGCTCAAACTGCAGTTTTCTGCTTAACACACAATTTGAAAGGAAACTTGAGATGACATAATAATGAACAACTCTGCCTCCAGAGTATTATTCATCTCCTTATTGTTTTCTGGAGTTGGCACTAAGGAAGATAGGCCTTATTTGTAGACTGCAGGATGTCTGTATGGATCTTGTCCTCATCGACATTCAGCATTATGGCACAAGGCAAAAAAACAACGGGGCATCCAATCTCTGTTTAGTCTTACATAAGGGTTGTTTACCGGAACAATTAGTTTTTATGATTATAGAAGGAAATCCTTTGCACTTAACTGCTGCAGTATATTGCATTTGCATGAAGCAAATTTCTAAACACTACAAGCTGCTTACAATGTGTTGAGCTTGGTCCCGTTGAATGCATGAGATCTTATTTCCTCAAAGCCGTTCCTAACCAGGTTCCTGTTGAGGACACAATGTTATTAATTCTACTTCGTCGCCAGTGGCATCTATTGCCAAGGTCAGTGAGCCGAACATTTAAATATGTAAGATGCGTCAATGAAACAAATAGTAACAAATTGCTGCTTTTAGGTCAGATAATGAAGTAAACAAAGAGAATAAGGCCTTTGCACTCACATGTCGACGTACTCCTTTGTGATGCCCTGGAAGGAATTGGCAGGAATGATGTGGATCCTCATGTTGTCTGCCATTTCTCTGCAGGCGAAGGAGATAACACTCATTTAGGCTGCTTGGCTCCATTCTCGGTTCGGTTAGACTAAATTATGCATATTTATACAAAAAAGAGCTGTTTGAACTGTGTCACAGTGAGACCGAGTACCAGTCAGGGTTGATAGCAGTGTGACATTGACAAAATAAAAGTTAAGCTGGGCTCAGAATAAATAGCTCTCATCCAAAATATGACCTAAGGAAAAGGCAGTTTTAAGAATTGCCTCGATCTGAAATGAAAATACTCACAGGATAATATTTGAGGCCAGGGTGGATATGGTTGTCAAGTCTGGGAAGTGTGTTAGGCCTGTGTTTGAGATGCTCCTAAATTGACAAGTGGCGGATACAGGTGACCGTGAATAGATAAAAAGAAACATAAAGCAAGTGATTAACATTTTTTACAAAACCTTTTGATTTCCTGTAACCTCTCTGCAAACTGTGGATTCAGCTAAAAGTGGCAAATGTCAGGAACTACTGGGTCAGATGAACTTTAATTTAGATTAATCAGAGTCCCTATATATGACGTTAGGTGAACTGACAAGAATTAACGTAAAAATTGAATCAAAAGGTTCATAAATCAAAGTATTTGTCTGGGGTTGTGCAAAGTTATATATAACCAGGTTACTGTAGTTTTATTTTTTACAATTTCCTCTTGAAGAGTTGTGCAGAAAAGAAATGTCACATTAAAGGTGGAAAAATATTTTTTTGATTTCATTTCTTTACATCAGAAAAACCTGGGAATTTGAGAAATGATTGTACTCTTTTCAGGTCTGCATCATTGTACAATAAAAGTGCTTTTCTTATAGGGTTAATACTCTGGTGATGATTTGTAACTGAATTTGAGGCAAACATGAAATTTATTATAGGTCTCTTATTGGCAGTGTTCGAAACATTAGACTCTCAAAAGAAAAATATCTCAGGTCTCTAAACTGAAAAGTAACAACAACAAAGAAATACTAAAGTAGTTTATGCACATATAACAAAGCGACTTACAAATATTCCAGCCTGGGCAGGTCAGTGAAGGCACCCCTTTCAATAACCTTCAGACTGTTGATATTCTGCACTGAGCTGCAAAAACAATAATTGGAAAGCAAATCAGTAATTACAATGTCTGACATACAAAAGCATTCACATTCGCACAAAATATTGATGTATTAGCTGCACTGAAACTTCATGATTAAACACTCAACCTTGTAACTGACAGAATAATCCAATGAAACTTAAATGACATGCAAATGAAAAATTTCTGCCATCATGTTTGAAATTGATATGCAAGAAGGAGGGGAGGGGGGGTAGAAGAAATGTCACTTAGCCTACATCTGTGCCAGACTGTGGAGGGAGAAGAAGGCGTGTTTCTGAATATGTGTGATGCAGTCACTCTGGGAGATCTCTCTGCAGCACAAAAAAAGGAAAAAAATGCACTCTCCATCAGTCATTAGTTAAAAACATACACTTGAATTATCTCAGATGACTCTAGTAAATAATAAAAAAATTTATCTGTGTTAGATTTGATTTAGAATACTTAACTTTTAATGCAGTCAGTGTAAAAATAGGACAGAGATGATTGATACACCATTGCAAACCATCAGGGAAATTTCCAAAAACAAAATCCCACCACCAATTCACGTTTTCTAGGCCACTAACGCACACATGCCAGGAACTCATGTGTGGAAAAGCTCCAAACATACATCACTGATGCTTTTGGGTCAGGAAGAGTAGGTGAAGATTTTTAAAAAGTAGGACTAAACAAAGACAGAGAGACAAAGTTAACAAGACCTTTCTTGTTATATTCATCCTTGATTACTTTGTTGTCTGATTGCTGACTTCATAAAACGCTCTCCATCTTCTGCCTGCAATCATCATTTTCGACTGTCGCTCTGCTGTAATCAGCCGATACCTTTTGCATGTCTAACTTCAACGTTTTTCCATCTTCAACCGACAAACAATTAAAGTACTCCATCTGTACAACAGATCCTCTTTTCCTTCATCCCATCTCTTAATTGCTTCACATATAGTGTCATAATTACTGCTTTGAGGTCATAAAGAGCTTCTTTATATGATCGCCTAAATGAAGTGGTGCTGTGATTTCAAGCATGCATCACCAGTGACAAAAACACCCGTTCATGTCATTCTACCATTACGCAAACTTAATGGGGAGGAGGAATTAAAGGATTACAGTTTTAAAACTGTGATTTTATTTAGCTTTAATACTATTTTAAGTTAAATCTGTTGTTATATTAAAACAGACTAAATCTGCCCTCCATTTAGCAGATCAGACTCAAGAACAGTAAGTATCTGAGACTGATAAGACATGTCCCTGAGGAACAGAGCAAAGTCAAACACACTCAGCACAGTTTGAAACAGTCACGTAAAATTTCTTGATAAAAAAAGGACACAGACTATTAGACCCCAGGTGTCTCTTCAGCAGAGTTGAGTTAGGGTGGGTATTTTGTATAAATAACCACCAGTTTCTAACACTATCAGCTTACTGAAATATATGCACCCTCTTTCTGTGTACAGTTTCCTTAGTTCGACTACATTTCAGGGTTTTCTCACAAGTACAACCTGATTCGATTGCCACCCCCTGCAGCATGTCTGTGTGATTAATATGACAAAGTGATAACATAACACTTGGGTTTGTTCTTGTAAGTCATTTCTTGCTGGATTTGCCGCTGTGCTGAGGATAATTATGCTGCTGAGACATCCAGCACCGAGCTCCAGGGGATTTTACAACCCACGGGCTCCATTAAAGTCACCCCTTCCATATAAAGGGAGTTTTTTTTTTGCTGGACTGTGCTGTGTGTAATAGAGCTGAGATGTTTGAACTTGACAGTTGGGCACTAGTACATGAATGATGCACTGTTGAGGAGGCAGTTGGTGGTCCTAATCTTCTCTAACATCACCACAAAAGTCTTGCATTTCACCAGTTTCTGTCACTGATTAATGGCCTGTGGTCTAACATTAATGCTTCTGCAAATATATATCTATTTCAGTTAGATTTACCAACAGCAGGCCATTGATTTAAAAGAAACATGCACATTGTTGAAATTGTAACAAGTTGAGGAGCTGAAGCAACCTATAAGTAATGTTTGATTACCCTAGCCTGAAGCATTTTTGAATTGTGTGTAAATATACTTTCCAAACTCAAAAGTATAAGTGATGAGATTTTAGTGAGTAACATCTGGTCAAAGTACCCTGAATGTATAATAATAAATTTGTAACTTCTTATGGTTTATTTCAAATTAAACTATTACTTAATATCAACTCTAAGTCTGATTCAAATTCTTAGAACACAGGATGTAGGGGATGATAGATGTTCCTAATTTGAACCTGAAGTGCTGCTCAGAAGTTTACATCCACTCATGATTATGATAATCATATTGTTTTCGGCCTGATAAATAATGATGCATCTGACTGATTCTCACTTATTCTGGTGTTTCAACATCCAACAACTTCCAGTTCATTACTGGTTGAGCTTTGTTGGTTTCTGGACTCTTCCTGGTAATCCTAGACAATTTTCTTTCATTTGTGGGTGACATATTGGTTCAGATGGCTGAATTGGATGCTCCAACAGGATAAAGGTCCTGGATATAAATTAAAATTGGTTTTGGAATAAATTAAACTGGCTAACTAACTTTAAGATTCTGAAAAGCCTTAAGCCAAACTTTATTTATAACTATATTTATGGACTATGCTTAAAACTTGGGTCTGTGCCAGGGAACTTAAGTATACCAATACTAATAGAAAGAGCCTTAAAATACCCAGTCCAAATTAGACCAGAAGCTTGTTGATAGTTACATAAACTCTGTGGTTGAGCAGTGACTTTTAACCAAATATTAGGCGAGATGTATATTCATATTTGAACCTGAATCCATAATTTTGACCATATATTGGTTGTCAAAAAGAACACAACAAATTCAAGGTTTTTCATTTTATTCTTGTTTTGAAAGCTCATTAAAGTAATGTGTTCAGCTTTCAGTGTACAATGGAAAATAAACTGATCAAATAAATCATTAGGGGCTTAAAATCATGAGATTCATAAGTGTTTAAACTTTTGACTGGTATTGCATGTTTTTTATTGGTAATGTAAAAATAAAAGCCTTGAAGGACAAATTTCTCAACAATATTTAGGTTTATTGAATTGCAACCGTCACCACAGTATCAATGTGTGCAATTCTCCAGTTGCAAAAAACCACCTGTAGCAAATATTTGGTAGAATATTACATTGTAAGTATCACACTCTGCATATATATAGTAGTGGCTAGAATACAAAAACTCATAAAGAGTGGTGGGAACACTTGTTAATTATTGTTAATGATAAAGAAAGAAATATGGCCAGAAAATGCGTTTATCGCAACTTCTGGTAACATCGCAGCTTTTAGCATTAGTATTGCAATTGGGCATTTTCGTGATATATTGCAAAGCTAGTGAGAACTTGCTAAGCTTCAACACAAATCTAAAAATGCTGCCCATGGACATTTAAAACCGAATTTCTCATCTATAATGGAAAATTTAACAAAGTAAGATTTAATTTAGAGAGTTAGAATCGAATTATGTTGATATTACTTGTAATATATATACTTGTAATATATATATATATATATATATATATGTGCAGTGAGAACATAAGTAATTGAACATCCTGTGAGTTTGCAAGTTCTTCCACTTAGAAATTATGGAGGGGTCTGAAATTCACATTGTAGGTGCATTTCCACTGTGAGAGACAGCATTTTCTTTAAATTCAGGAAATCACATTGTCTGATCTTTAAAGAATTTATTTGTATTTTATTACTGCAAATAAGTATTTGAACACCTGAGAAAATAAGTGTTAATATTTGATACAGAAGTCATTGTTTGCAATTACAGAGGTCAAACATTTCCTGTTGTTCTTGACCAGGTTTGCACACACTGCAACAGGGATCTTCTCTAGATATGTCAGGTTTCGGGACTGTCGCTGAGCAACACGTAGTTTCAGCTCCCTCCAAAGATTTTCTATAGGATTTCGGTCTGGAGACAGGCTAGGCCACTCCAGAACCTTGATATGCTTCTTACGGAGCCACTCCTTGGTTATCCTGGCTGTGTGCTTTGGGTCATTGTCATGTTGGAAGATCCAGCCACAACCCATCTCCAATACTCTGACTGAGGGAATTAGGTTGTTGCTCAAAATGTTACAATACACCACCCCATTCATCCTCTCCTTAATACAGGGCATTCGTCCTGTCCCCTTCGCAGAAACGTCCCCCCAAAGCATGATGTTTCCACCCCCATGCTTCACAGTAGGGATGGTGTTCTTGGGATGCAACTCATCCTTCTTTTCCTCCAAACACGGCAAGTGAAGTTTAGACCAAAAAGTTCTATTTTGTTCTCATCACACCACAGGACTTTTTCCCATGCCTCCTCTGGATCACCCAGATGGTCAATGCCAAACTTCAGACGGGCCTGGACATGTGATGACTTGAGCAGGGGAACGTTCTGTGCAATATATGATTTTAAACCATGACGGCGTATTGTTCTACCGACAGTAACCTTTGAAACTGGGGTCCCAGCTCTCTTCATGTCGTTGACCAGCTCCTCCCGTGTAGTTCTGGGCTGATTCCTCACCTTTCTTAGAGACAGGTGTCTTTAACGAGCTCAGACAGGTACTACTAATTTAGATTAATCAATGGAGTAGAAGTGGACTTTTTAAAGGCAGATTAACAGGACTTTGAGAACCAGAATTCTTGCTGATTGCCAGGTGTTCAAATACGTGTGCTTATGTGCAGCAAAAAAATACAAATAAATTCTTCAAAAATTAGACAATGTGATTTCCTGAATAAAAAAAAAGCTGTCTCTCACAGTGGAAATGCACCTACAAGGTGCATTTCAGACCCCTCCATAATTTCAAAGTGGGAGAACTGGCAAAACTGCAGGGTGTTCAAATACTTAAAGTGGGTCAAATAGTATTTAGTCAGCCACCAATTGTGCAAGTTCTCCCACTAAAAAAGATGAAAGAGGCCTGTAATTTTCATCATAGGTATACCTCAACTATGAGAGACAAAATTAGGAAAAAAATCCAGAAAATCACATGGTGTGATTTTTAAAGAATTTCTTTGCAAATTATGGTGGAATATAAGTATTTGGTCAATAACAAAAGTTCATCTCAACACTTTGTTATATACTCTTTGTTGGCAATGACAGAGGTCAAACGTCTTCCGTAAATCTTCACAAGGTTTTCACGCACTGTTGCTAGTATTTTGGCCCATTCCTCCATGCACATCTCCTCTACAGCAGTGATGTTTTGGGGTTGTTGCTGGGCAACAAGGACTTTCAACTCTCTCCAAAGATTTTCTATGGGGTTGAGATCTGGAGACTGGCTAGGCAACTCCAGAACCTTGAAATGCTTTTTACGAAGCAACTTCTTCGTTACCTGGGCGGTGTGTTTGGGATCATTGTCATGCTGAAAGACCCAGGCACATCTTCAATGCCCTTGCTGATGGAAGGAGGTTCCATCCATCCATCCATCCATCCATCCATCCATCCATCCATCCATCCATCCATCCATCCATCCATCCATCCATCCATCCATCCATCCATCCATCCATTTTCTTCAGCTTATCCAGGGTCGGGTCGCGGGGGCAGCAGCTTAAGCAAAGAGACCCAGACTTTCTCTCCCCAGCCACTTGTTCCAGCTCCTTGGCAGGAATCCCAAGGCGTTCCCAGGCCAGCAGAGAAACAGTCCCTCCAGCGTGTCCTGGGTCTTCCCCTGGGCCTCCTCCCGGTGGGACATGCCCGAAACACCTCACCAGGGAGGTGTCCAGGAGGCATCCTGACCAAATGTCCGAGCCACCTCAACTGACTCCTCTCGATGTGGAGGAGCAGCGGCTCTTCAATGCCCTTGCTGATGGAAGGAGGTTTTCACTCAAAATCTTACTATACATGGCCCCATTCATTCTTTCCTTTACATGGATCAGTCGCCCTGGTCCCTTTGCAGCCCCAAGGCATGATGTTTCCACCCCCACGCTTCACAGTAGGTATGGTGTTCTTTGGATGCAACTCAGCATTCGTTCTCCTCCAAACACGACAAGTAGAGTTTTTACCAAAAAGTTATATTCTGGTTCAACTGACCATATGAAATTCTCCCAATCCTCTTCTGGATCATCCAAGTGTTCTCTAGCAAACTTCAGACAGGCCTGGAAATGTACTGGCTTAAGCAGGGGAACACTTCTGGCACTGCAGCATTTGAGTCCCTGGCGGCGTAGTGTGTTACTGATGGTACCCTTTGTTATTTTGGTCCCAGCTCTCTGCAGGTCATTCACTAGGTCCCCCTGTGTGGTTCTGGGATGTTTGCTCACCATTCTTGTGATCATTTCGACCCCATGGGGTGAGATCTTGTGCGAAGCCCCAGAGAGAGATTATCAGGGGTCTTGGATGTCTTCCATTTTCTAATAATTGCTCCCACAGTTGATTTCTTCACACCAAGCTGCTTACCTATGGCAGTTTCAGTCTTCCTAGCCTGGTGCAGGTCTACAATTTTGTTTCTGGTATCCTTGGACAGCTCTTTGGAGTGTGACTGTTTGACGTGGTGGACAGGTGTCTTTTATACTGATAATGAGTTCAAACAGGTGCCATTAATACAGGTAACGAGTGGTGGACAGAGGAGCCTCTACAGAAGAAGTTAAAAGTCTGTGAGGGCCGGAAATATTGCCTGTGTGTTATTGACCAAATACTAATTTTCCACCATAATTTGCAAAGAAATTCTTTAAAAATCAGACCAAGCAATTTTCTGGATTTTTCCCCATCTTGTCTCTCATAGTTGAGGTATGTCATGTTTTTAGTGGGAGAACTTGCACAGTTGGTGGCTGACTAAATTCTTTTTTACCCCATTGTATGTTCCTCAGTATGTGTGTGTGTGTGTGTGTGTGTGTGTGTGTGTGTGTGTGTGTGTGTGTGTGTGTGTGTGTGTGTGTGTGTGTGTGTGTGTGTGTGTGTGTGTGTGTGTGTGCGTGCGTGCGTGTGTCTGTGTATAAGCAAAGGGCCAGTGTAGCTGTAATTATCTATTCTGATGTTAGTAGACTTTTTATTTACAAATATTTCATTCAATATTACAGTACTCCTCTGAATGTTGAATACATTTTCAGTTAAGGTCACATAGTGTCACTACGCAAGTCTTTCAACATGTACTTATTAGCAATGCTATGTGAAATGAATAATTGCTCTGATTGAATAATTGTATTTTCTCATGCATACAGTTATGTCTCTAAACCCTCTAATTGAATTTAATATAAATTCACCACTTTAAATTTCCTTTTATATGTAAAGGAGAAAGCCACTTACATTATGGTAATGTTGATCAGCTCCTTGAAGGCATGAGTGGGAACTTGTTTCAAGGGCAGCTGGGTGAGCCTTCTGTAAGATTCATGAGGAAAGCAGTTAAATCCACAGTTATACTGCTATATAAAAAAATTAAATGGAAAATAGGCAGCAAAATGTCTCTTTAGGTTGTCTTTCCGGATTGCACTACATTTAACATATAAAATGGTCCTAGGAGGAACTTTACAGTGACAGTAAAATACAAAGTTAAGCTGAAGAGGGAATGGACGCCGCAGAGAGTAAAAGTTTATGAGATGTCATAAGCTGAAAAGAAGGATCCCTCTCTGTGACTTGTACCTGTTGAAGCCAAAGACAGTTGGGTTACTTACAGTCGCAGCACAGATGTTGCTGCGGTCCTGGAGGCCAGCTGAGTGTCTCTGCTGCACTGAAACGTGTCGGCGCTGCAGCGGCAGATGGTCGGACAGCTATAAGCCCAGCAGGAGCGCAGATTCAGGACGGCGGACAGCGCGACCAGGAGCCAGACCGCCCGGAGAGCCATGTGTGACACCGGGCCAGGGCTCACTGCTGGATCAAAATTATAAAAAGTATATTAAGACACACAACCCCCCCCCCCCCCCCCCCCTGCGGAGTCTTTTTGAATGTGATGATAAAACAACCCTCAGGGTGGCTTTATCTTACCAGGCCAGAGTTACAAGGCTAAATAGTCTCTCTCCCCTTCTCAGTTTTTTTTCTCCCTTAGCGCTTGGATCAGATGCTGCCTTCAGGGACTGTAGTAATTCTGAGGTTGCTCACCCTGTGAAAGTCTGATCTGAGTGAAAACCCAACCTGTTTTTTTCTTGGACAGCAGAGCAGCACCGACGTGACGTTTGGTGGGTGGTGAGCATGAAAGCTGCTGTTAAAAGAGATGGGATGAAGTCACTTAGGTCTAATTAAGGGAGAAAATTAAGTTTATGCTGGTTATAGCTTTGTAGTTTAAATGAGTTCCCCTTATTACAGGTAGTACCAGTCGTTGACTAAATTGTCTTTAGTCTAGATACAGTCATCATAAACATAACTTTTCTTTTATCATTGGACTATTCATTTGAACCGTTTTTCCATCATATTCAATAATATTCGTCTTTGTTGTATGGTCTTAATTTTGGCTGGATGTCTGACCTCTTATAAATATTCCAATCAACTGGCTTTCTGGCAAACATCAGCTTTCAAACATTGTTCATATATTTTCTGTTGGATTGAGGTATGGGTCATTCCAGATGTTTATCGTTATCCAGCTTTATCCATTCCAAAACTAGTCATTATGCCTATTTGGAGACTTTCTCCTATTAGGAAACCCAATTGAGTCCATATTTTAACCATCTGACCTAAAACGCCACCTTCAGATACGAAGGAAATTGGCTATGATGTTCAAGAAAGACCAACGCTCAAGCCTATGAGAAATAATCTGAAACACCAGTAACATCCCCAAACATTAATTTTTCCATTGTAGCCAAACAGCTAAATCTTTGCCCACCTGACCATAAGCTGTTTAATTCTTTGTTGCCATGCTGTAAGTCTAAGATTTTAATTTTGCTTCGCTGTGTTCCAGATGCTTCCAGATTATATGTTTGAGCCTTGGTGGTTCCTGAGCTGTTCTTGAAAATCATAACCAGTTTCCTTTCAGATGAGCGTGTCAGTTTGGGTCAAATGATTAAAACTTGGATAGAGTTAAGTGTTCTAACAGGACAATGATCTTAAACACACATAAGAAATAAAAAAGCAGATTTCAGTTCAGCCTACTGCAATGGCCTCACTGAAGTTCTGAAGCTAACCTTGTTAAAATTTGAGCTCATAAACCAAACAAGTGTAGATTTTCCTTTTTTGACATCACACACACTGAACTCTGGAAAAAGAGAAAGCTTAGACAGTTTGCTGGGTCTTCAGCCTAAAAAAAGTTAATATAAATCCAGTTTTTAAACAATAAATAAATCAGACTCTGCTTCTTTGCTTGTACTCATATACATTTTCAAAATCTTACATCATTAGAGGCAACACCAGCACAAGCCAAAGTGCCATATGTGCTGGTTTGTCAAATAAAGAGCTTTGTGTCACCAGCGTAGTTAGTTTAATCTCCTGTGCTGTCAGCGACCCTGACCCCGTTTTACGCTGTCTCGTCCTGCTTCACCATGCCACTTTGACCCGTGTCAGCAGAGCAGCAACATCGTCTTTTTTTTTACTGCCGCAGTGCAACAACACACACACACACAGAAACTCCCAGTTCCCTGGAGAGGTTACTGCCCAGTACTGTTTACCAAGACTTTTGCATTCCCTGCAAGATTTACAGCAGAGCACACTCTCTGAGAAGCTCCAATTTGTTTAACCCTGTAGAGAAAAGAAGCCACGACAGAGGGAGGCTAATTTATGCAAGTGGACTTGAATCTGCCCACGTCTTCCTGCTAACTGCCACGCTGTGCATCACTTCACACCAAGAAGGTCATGCACAGCAGGGAGAGAAAAGCAAGATGATTCAATTCAGAAAATCAAAGCTACATCACCTCTCGATGCCAGCAGAAAAAAGCTGTTATGCCTATTGTAACAGCTGCTCTGGGTCAGTTGTTAAACTGATGCTGCTTTTGGTAGCTCTTTACCAGCAATGTTGGATTTATGCATGTAGATAAAGTTGAAACAATCTGAAAAGTGTTGATTTTGACAATTTGGCCAGAAGAATTGCTAGCAAATTGTAATCTATTTTTGCTGCTCCTTTTGAATCAAATGCAGATTTTAATTTCTGTCTTATCAAAGAGCTAAAAATGAATACAGGGATTTGAAATGTTATTAAACAAGTTCTTAAACAAGCCTTATTGGAACATCATGCTTTAATACATTTTTTGAGGTGAAGAACCTATTGGCAACATTTTTTATTTTGCTACTGCAGTTAGATTTCTAGGCTATCTCTTAGTGGTTATTATGTGACTCTTTCCATAAATCTTTGTGTCACTTTGCTGGTGTGTATTTGGCAGTGCTTCTGAGGAACACATTGTACACATCCTACATCTTCATCCTGCTGAAGCCCTATATGCTCAGATGGCATTCTCAGCTCTAAAAAGACAAACAGCAGTTCATCTGCAGAGAACCGAGGTCACGTCTACACTTAGCAGGGTCATAAAGAATCTTAGGTCAAGTTTACACTTTGGAAGACACTGTCCCTTCCAAAATTATTCATAACCCTTGAACTTTTTGTTATGTTACAATCACAAACTTTAATGTACTGCATTTTGAGTTTATATCATAGACTAACACAAAACGTTGTTTAAATTGTAAAGTGGAAGAAAAATTATATGGTTTTCAAAATGTTTTACAAATAAAAATCTCGAAAACTATGGCTCTATTTAGCTCACCTGAATTGCTAAGATGTAGAACCCCCTTTCGTTGCAGTTGTAGAGACAAGTCTATTGGGGATCTCGGCCAGATTTGCACATCTAAAGAAAAACAGTTTTGCCATATTTTGTTTACAAAACACGTCAAGCTCAATCTAATTAGATGAGGGGTGTCTAACTTCAGTCCTTAAGAGTCGATGCCCTGCATGTTTTAGATGTTCTCCTATAGTTCAATGCACATCTTAAACTTACCCTGACTTGTCTGCTGTGTTTCTTGATCTTCATGATGCTGTTTGTTCCCTAGTGTTCTTTATAACAAACATCTGAGGCCTTCACAGAACAGCTGCATGTATACTGAAACATAATTACACACTTTGTTTACTATGAAGGTGACTTCTGAAGGAAATTACTTATACCAGATGTATTTTTGGGGGTATTGGGGTTAAGGAGGTTAGATAAAAATACACTCAGCATCTTTTAGATTTTAAGTTGTAAAAATTATATAAAAGCATGCATCATTCTACTTTCACTTCACAATTTTGAGATAGTTTGTAATGTGATGAATGTGATATGACAAATAGTTTTGCAACGCACTATAGACTCAAACTACAAGAAAATATCACATAGTATTTGTTTGTATTTGTTTACACTTTCAGGTCAACGGGATGTTAAAAAAACATAAACCTGGCTGCAAAGAGCCAAAGGTCAAACATGGTGATGACCAAAACAAAGTTAAGAAGTAAAAAATGAGATGGACTAATTCAGAACGGCATGGATCTGGCATAACAGGTAATAGGTGTGATTGCAACCCATGCTGTCCCCTTCACCTGCTTTTGTTACTATTGTAGAAGGTTTCACTTTTAGTGAACAGCCTCTTTTTACCTCTGGGTGGAAAGCTGTTGACCTGTCAGTTTCCTGCTGGTTATCAGTGCAGAAAGGCAGCGAGCGAGTACACAACCTAACACAAAAAGTGATGCTACGCAAGAGGAGACAGTTCAGCAACAGCCAGCATTAAACCAGACAAGACAATTTCAAAAATAGACTAGAAGCAAAGTACACAACACAGAAATAGCATAATCACTGAAACACAGGGACAGAGTCAGAGCAAAGTTGCAGTCATTAGAAGGAGCCATCGGTGTCAAACACTGTTTACTTTCTGTTTCCACACAAAAACTGACATTTCAGGGAGAAAGTTCAACAGTGAGCGCACATCAGTGTTGTATTTGAGGTAATTGGCAGCAGAAGAACCGAGTGTGTTCTACTGAGAGTTTCTTTTTGTCTTATTCCTGACTGCCGTCACAGCTTCGGAATGAGGAATAGCTTATTTCCAGCTCTGTCAGACTCAACAGACCCAAAGACTAACAAGAGTTTTCCAAGCAGGGCATAAAACATCCAGGGCCACAACAAATCTTATCCTTGCCTCGTTCCTTTTAATGTCACCCTGCTGATATGCTCATACTGTTTTGTGTAGCTACAGTTCCTTCTGACCACACAAATAACTTTTTTTAACTGAATAGAAATTATTATTACAAGATCATTACAGTAATTAGACAAACTGTAAAACATTGTTAAAGCAATTGCCAGGTGTTGTAGCTGAAATAGGAATAGTAATTTTGCTCATATCACGAGTCACCATTTTACTTGAATAAACTCAAAAAACAGTAAATACAAGGACTCTTTAATGTTTTGCCACATTACAAACCACAATCTTCAATGTATGTCACTGGGATATTATACATAAAGTAGCATATAATCATAAAGTGTGTTTTTAAAAAATTCTTTGTAGAAATGCATTTGACTGCAATTACAGATACAGGTCTTTCGAAGGTATCTCCTAGCTTTGAGTAGCAATAGTGACTGGAAGGTTTTTCCATTATTTTTTGAAAACTAGATCAAGTTTAGTCAGATTGGATAAAGAATGTCTATCAATATACTTTTTAAATAATTTCTCTAATTCCTAATTGGTCTTTTACTGGGTGGCTTTGCCTGTATGCTTCAGATTGCTGTCCTGTGACTAACTAACTAAACTAACTAACTAAACCTCTGTCTCTGTGTCAAGTCCTTTCCAGCTTCTAACTGGTTTTCCCACAGGATTTCCCCATATTTAGCTCCTCCAATCTTAAGATCTACTCTGACCTGAGTAGCATCAGTGAGCATCAGTGTAAGGTTATCATATCTACAAAGCTGTATGCAGGTTGGTGTGTGTATGTGTGCCGCTACTCAACTTCTCTCACTGCAGGGTGTGACTGCCAGGTGTGCTCCCGCCGCTACAGCTCATCAAGCCTAATCAAGAGGCGCATAAAGAGGAGCAGACTCCCTGAGGCAGATGCCAGATTGTTTTTCCTCTCCTGCATGGTAGTCAGACCTGCCTTCATTTGTGTCTAGCTCTCCTCTTACCTTGGTTTGGCCAGGTAGGTACCCTGTTCCTTCGTTACTGCTCAGTAACCAGATCATGTGATCTGCTTCCTCGTTCTCCTTGTTAGAGAAATCTCCACGAGACTCTCACCATAGACCTCCTCATTGCTGCTCTGGTTGCCCTCCTGTCACAAGTTGTTGGGTATGTTTGGACCACCATCACTCACTCACTCACCTGCCTGGCCACCCTCCAATGCTCCTCCAGTCCAGGATCCAACTCTGAGAAGAAAACAACAAAAGAAACAATAATCCAGCCTGTCAAGCTTAGACACTGTCTATATAAGACTCACTTTTCCTGGAACTCTATCACAGCCTCAAACAGTAAGAACCTCTTTCCAACCATTATACATTATTCATTATTCATCATTCTCAGTCTCAGACAGTCACTTACTTCTCCTCAGTGCTGATCTGGACCTCTACCATAAACCTGAAAGAACTCCTCCTGCTTCACAATAGTTTCAATAAACCATTAAAACTTTTCTTGTGTGTCTGTTATTTTCTTTTACCAGCTCTAGAGTGTAATATTTAACAAACACGACAGAGGTGTAGTGTTAATTTTCTGCCACATATAACATTTTTCCATATCAACCAAAGAGTTAAATTATGGTCTCATCTGACCAAAGCACTTTTTTCCCCGTTTGCTGTATCAGCTACAAGGTTTGTGACAAACCTGAAGTGGGATTTCTGTGTTTCTTTCAACAATGATTTTCTCCTTTTGTTGAGCACACAACTACTGTAATAGTTTTCCTAGCGACAGATTCTCCCACCAGTGCTATGGATCTCTGCAGCTTTAAAATAATTTCTCTAATTCCTAATTGTTCTTTTACTGGGTGGCTCTTCCTGTATGCTTCAGATTGCTGTCCTGTGACCTAACTAAACCTCTGTCTCTTTGTCAAGTCCTTTCCAGCCTCTAACAGGTTTTCCCACAGGATTTCCCCATATTTAGAGTTACCATGGGCCTCTTGGGTGCTCCTTTGAATACTGCTTTACTAGTCAGGCTTGTCAGTTTAAGTAGATGGCCATGGTAGGTTTGCATGATTGATTTGACAGGGCTTCACCAGCTGTTCGTTCAATAATGCTGTCTAACAAACCTAGGTCTTCATAGAATAGCTTAATTTCTACTGAGATTAAATCCTGCACAAGTTCACTGTTGTTATGAATTAAAGACAAAGGCTGTAACTGTATTTTATTTATGGTTGACAGCATAATGGTGAGTGAAGAAACAACATTTATCATTTTTCCTCACTCCACTGTCATGCACTACCTTGTCGTTGTTGGTCTAACACAAAAATGCTGGCACACAAAATCCCAGTTAAATACAAAATATATTTTTTCATGGCCCTGTGCAACATATATTATTGACTCTAGCATAGAAACAGTTATCATTCAGAAGTCATTAAGAATTTTTTCTCTTAACTTCCAGGATCCATTGAGAATGAGATGCACAGGAACATACCTTCATTTGATCAATAAGTCAACTATTTGGATGAATTATAAAGTGTAAGCCTGTGACATTTCAAATGAGCCAAGTGTCTGCATTAATCTCCCCAACAACTCAATACACCCGCTGGAGACAAATTGATTGGATCTCATTGGGGATTCTACACAGTGTCCACAGACACCGCATAAGGGAACCAAATCTGAATGAAAACCTTTGTTGCATTTCCCCTCTTCTTTAAATTTCCTCATCTTTCTGTCATGTTCACAGAGGACAACATCATAATTAAATCCAAAATGTTGCAAACTACTGCTCCCAATGATGCACATTAGGGGGAAAAAATCTGAGGAAAATAAACAAACCCCACAAGCTCGATGGTGCCTACACCCAAATCTTAAATGAATCAAATATTTTTCAGCACCTGCAAGTAATTTTAAAAACGATTATGAGGGAAATGCCCACTTTGACTTGGCTGCCAGGGCAGAATATCAAAAATGCTTTTCTGCTGTATTAAAGGAACATTAGACCCACATCACAGTTTGCCAATGAACATTTAGGCAAAGATCCAACACTTTGGTAAGATGAGTTCTGGAAAGACCAGTCTAAAGATTTAGTGCCCAGTGGAGCAGCTATGTTCTTTGAAGACCAACAACAGCTTTATAGGAAAACAATCTTGTGCAAACTATTCAGTCACTCATTATTTATCTTCTATTATTAAGTTGTTTAAAAACTACTTGTTTTATTTATACATGAACACATTAAACTTTAAATAAACCTGGCATGACCTCTATTACACAGCTATACTTTATGGAGTTGCATAAGACTTGTAATTACAATTCACAACAGAGTAAGAATGTCCATGAAAGCAGCTGTCTTTTTTTTGTTTTTGTCCCACAGGTTTGTCAATCCAGTTTGCTTTGCCACACGTTTAGATATTCTGAAAGACTAACCATTGCTTTATTTGGTGTATTGAATTTTCCAGTTGAGATTGAAGAAAAAAATTGTTTGGGAAATTGAAAGTCTGTAACTGCATCAATTGGGTGAAATCTAGGCATGTCAAATTGGACCCTGATCTGATCAGATACTTCAGATGTATGAGTTCCTGACTAAACTCTCTTGATATCTGTTGTTGTTGTTCTTGTTGTACAGTATGTGTTTTTTTTGTCTGTTCTACCCATAGTATTAGAAAGGGAGTTATACAGGCCTGTTTTATGCTGGTCACTTTGAAAACAAAAAAATTAAGGCTAAATTCATATGCACCAACAAAAAAACAAACACACTATTTTGTTGAGTTTTTCCAAACAATCCATGTTTCTTTCAGCTTTTACAATGAGGTTTGCAACAAAGAGAGACTGTGCTGGCTGCTGCACTGTCCTGACTGCTGTATTGTGTCACCCCCTTTATAAAACTCAGCAAAAAAAGAAACGTCCCTTTTTCAGGACTGTGTATTTCAACAATAATGTTGTAAAAATTCAAATAACTTTACAGATTTTCATTGTAAAGGGTTTAAACAATGATTTCCATGCATGTTCAATTAACCATAATCAATTAATTAACATGCACCTGTGGAATGGTCGTTAAGACCTTAACAGCTTACAGAAAGTAGGCATTTAAGATCACAGTTCTAAAAACGCAGGACACTAAAGAGACTTGTCTACCGACTGTAAAAAACACCCAAAAAAAGATTCCCAGGGTCCCTGCTCATCTGCATGAATGTGCATTAGGCATGCTGCAGGGAGGCATGAGGACTGTTGTGGCTAGGGCAATAAATTGCCATGTCTGCACTGTGAGACGCCTAAGACAGCGCCACAGGGAGACAGGAAGGACAGCTGATCATCCTCGCAGTGGAAGACCACGTGTAACAACACCTGCACAGTCCATCTCCCGGGTTCGGGGGCTGGTGGCCCTACTGGGGCATTGGTACCTGGACCTGGGAGCATGAAGTGTGTATGGGGTGTGTGAGTGAGGGTACACCATCATTTCTTGTGTGACTTGGTGAGCAAGTGAGAATGTATGTGTTTCAGAGGGAGGGAACGTATGACTCTGTCTGTATGTCTTTGTCTGCCTGTCAGGTTGGGTCTTGGGCTGCCCTCTCACCTGGCACACCTCAGGCCTTACATTTAATGGGGGGCCTATTTCCCCTCCGTCACTCCCCGCCAGTGACGGATGCCCCTGCCTACTGGTGCGTCGGTGGTCAATCCGGTTCGGACCTGGTGCGTTCCTGGCCGGGCTTGGGGGGGCCTGTGTGTCGGTCGGCCGATGCGCTGGGCCGATGTCTTCCTTTGGTTGGTTGGGGCACCTCTTTTAGGGGTGCCAGGTTTGGGATTGTTGGGCGGTGCCTACTCGGTGGCTTGGCGGGATACGGATCCAGCGTCTCTGCTCGTTCAATCACCTGTTCTGTGCGCACCGTGCATGGTCGGTTCATTGGCGGGTTGGACCGGCCCTGGCCTTTGTTGGATGCCTGGTCTCGGCGCTCTGCGTTGCGTGGGATCAGGACTCGGGAGCTGGTACAACTTGGTGTACAGGTGCTGGTTGAGCTCGGCCTGGGGATGCCATCCGTCCGTCCGCTGCGGCTATCGGTGGGGCGCCCTGACATGGGGTAGGGGTGGGGCCCTGGGATGTTGGCGGTGGGGATTGGCCCGGGGTGGTGGTGGCGCGTGGCGGCCGGGGGCCCCTCGTCGACCGGTCCCTTGTTGGGTCCCTGCTGGGGGGTGGGGCGCCCCTGGGCCCTGGCTCTCCTGGTACATGGACCGGCCCGCCCTGGCGTGGCTGGTTGCCGGCGGGGCCCGTGAGCTCGTCACTGCTGCCCTCCGGGCCCCTGCATAGTAGCCGCTGGACGTTCCCCTGGGGTTCTCCTTTGCTTCTCCTTTGCTTCTCTCTTGGGGGATGCGGTCGGCCCTCCCCAGGTCCGCCTGGGGCTCTGGGGGTCCTTTGGACGTCTTGGCTCCGATCTCCTTCATGTCTGCGTCGATTCCTGGGAGACGAATTGATGCCTGCTATCGAACACTCTTACGGAGAAACCTTATCTGCACCAGCATGCTCACACACACACATAGATGTGGGGTCTCTGGTGTTTACAGATATATTCTTGGGCTGAGGTTATCATTACTGGAGCATGATTAATCGGTACCATGAGTTTTTCTGTGACATTGTTGTTGTATTTTTATATTCATTTTTGTGTGATGTGGTTGTTTAGTTCTTAGTTCACGATGTTTGGTTTGTTTTGTCGATGTTCCTTTTTCCTTTTTTGTTTTGTTTTGTTTTTTCCCCTCTCTCTGCCATCCTTTGGGTATGGAGGCAGACTTCAATGTTTTCCTGTGTTTTCTTTGTTCCCATTCCTCTCTTGTATTTTCAATATTTTCAACTCACCCTCTCTCATGACTTTTTGTTTCCTACCTCTCTTCTTCATCTTCTTTCTTTCTTCACCTTAATTTTCCGTCTCCGGGTCCATAACATCAGGAAATAAAACCCCCAGCAATTCATAATAAAGATTTTTCACACATATCAAGTGGAGTACTATAGCAAAAGTTGCAATGCTCCGCTTGTGAAAATAAATCTGTTGGGCTTCTACTTGGTACTCGGACACAAATTCTGAGCTCCACACTGCCAAACAGGACAAAAAAAAAAATCACCTGCACAGAATCGGTACATCCGAATATCACACCTGCGTGACAGGTACAGGATGGCCACAACAACTGCCCGAGTCACACCAGGAACACACAATCCCTCCATCAGTGCTCAGACTGTCCGCAATAGGCTGAGAGAGGCTGGACTGAGGGCTTGTAGGCCTGTTGTAAGGCAGGTCCTTACCAGACATCACCAGCAACAACGCTGGACCAGACAGGAGTGGCAAAAAGTGCTCTTCACTGATGAGTCACGGTTTTGTCTCACCAGGGGTGATGGACGGATTCGTGTTTATCGTTGAAGGAATGAGCGTTACACCGAGGCCTGTACCCTGGAGCGGGATCGATTTGGAGGTGGGGGGTCCGTCATGGTCTGGGGGGGGTATATCACATCACCATTGGACTGAGCTTGTTGTCATTGCAGGCAATCTCAATGCCTTGCGGTACAGGGAAGACATCCTCCTCCCTCATGTGGTACCCTTTATGCATGCTCATCCGGACATGATCCTCCAGCAGGACAATGCCACCAGCCATACTGCTCGTTCTGTGCGTGAGTTTCTGCATGACAGCAATGTCAGTGTTCTGCCATGGCCAGCGAAGAGCCCAGATCTCAATCCCATTGAGCATGTCTGGGACCTGTTGGATCGCAGGGTGAGGGCTAAGGCCATTCCCCCCAGAAATGTCCAGGAACTTGCAAGTGCCTTGGTGGAAGAGTGGGGTAACATCTCACAGCAAGAACTGACAAATCTGGTCCAGTCCATGAGGAGGAGATGCACTGCAGTACTTCAAGCAGGTGCTGGCCACACCAGATACTGACTGGTACTTTTGATTTTGAGCCTCACTTCATTCAAGGACACATTATTCTATTTCTATTAGTCACATGTCTGTGAAACATTTTTAGTTTATGTCTTATGGTGCTGACTCTTTTAGTGTTCATACAAATATTTACACACATTAAGTTTACTGAAAGTAAAAACAGTTGAAAGTCAGAGGACGTTTCTTTTTTTGCTGAGTATATATCCTCTACTCAGACAGTGGACTATGTAGGGAAGTGGAATTTTATGATTTTAAGTTAAAGCAAAGAGCCAAGAATATTCATTTAGTTTCGTTTATTCCTTTATTTAACAGGGATAATGTGCTAAAACATTAATTAAATATGTTTTACATCAGATTTTAGCAAAAGCTATTTTCCATCTTTAGTCCCTGAGCAGGTGAGAAATACAAAATAAAATATATGTTACATTTTAAAAACACACAACATTCACTGATGTATACAATTATACAATCAAATCTCACTAAGACCAATATCTTAACTATTTAAAGCAACATGGGCGCAGGATATGTAAATAAAATAAACATGCATGTCCAGTTTTTTAATGCTGTTGGGTGATGAAGCGTTATAAACCAAAAAGAATGAGCCCACCCACGTATCGTTCCATTTTATTAAACTGGCTGTGTGCTGCAAAATGTGCTGCAGTTCGAGGCCCGAATTTTCTGCGCTGTCCTACGGGTGTGACGTCAATTGACACTGCTTGCGCGTTCTCGACAGCTTTAAAAGAGGAAGAAAAATGGTCGCAGACCTCCATTGATTCAATTTTAAGAATGGATTCTTCTGCAACTGGGAAACGACCAAGGACGACTCACAGCCCACTAAAAAGTGGCACTTTTCATGAACCAACCGAGTACCAGTTTGGGGGTATGTTCTCGGAATGGCCCTGTAGAGTCCCTGGGTGGGAACTGTGGTTAAATCAGGCTGATTGGTTGTAATTCAGAGAGAAATGAGCAGATGCTGCCAAACAACCGGCTTTGTAAAATTAGAAGAGTTGCTGCTGGCAAAACAGTTTACAAAAACAAAGCAAACAGAAACACTCCAACACCTGCCTCTTCTATGTTGATCTCTTGTTATTTCTGCTGCTGCGGGTGCCTTTTGGCGCTAAGTGATGCTGCTCACTGCCAAGAGGGTCGTGATATGCTGATCTTTTAGATAATACCTTAAAGGGCCACTTTTGTATGGAGACATGACGGCTGAGAGGAGCGGGCCAACAGATATACCCCGTCAGTTAAAAGATCCAGTAAAATTACCCTGAAGTTCTGAGAGTGGAAATGCACCAACTGACTTACATCAAATCAGACTAAATTACTATTTAAAATCAGGTAGTTACCAAAATGATTCCTATTTTTTAAGTGCCATAAAATAGTAATTAATTTTTTATTTATTTATAAATTCTGAAGTTTACATACATTTAGTTAATATTTGTTAGAATTGTATGCTAAGTTGTATAACTTGGGTCAAACATTTTGAGTATTCTTTCACAAGCTTGTCAGAACAAGTTTGCCAGTTTTTTGGCCCCTTGACAGAACTCGTGTAATTAAGTCAGATTTGAAGACAGCCTTGCTCCTACACACCTTTTAAGCCTACCTCGCAAATTGTCCAAAGGAAAATTTAGATCAGGGCATTGTGATGGCTACTCCAAAACATTGACTGTGTTGTCCTTGACCCACCGTGTGACCATTTTGCCATTATGTTTGGGTTATTGTCCATTTGGAAGATCCGTTGCACCAAGCTTTAACTTCCTAGCTGATGTCTTGAGGTGTTGCTTACATATTTCCACATAATGTACTGCCACCTTTGTACTTCACATTTGGGATTATGGTCTCAAACTTGTAACCCTCCCCATTTATCAGCTGTAACAATGATCATTATGACTGAAAAACATAAACTCAAATGCTGTAAATTAAGCATAGAAAACCACAACATCAGCACCTATATTTTCTGAAATTATTTAAAGTCATAGTAATCCTAGTGAATAGAAATGTCTGAGTCTAAAGACATTTTTTTTTACTTTCCAAAAAATCAACAACCCTCTCTCATTATTATTGCATTCAGCAAATAAAAATAAGTTTAGCAATCCCAGCTGACCTAAATCAGTAAAACTGTAGTTCGATTTATTGTCACTACTGAGAAAAGAGGTTGTGTATCTTTTAATGCAGTGCATTTAAATCAATTCAATAATTTTAAAAAAACTTTATTTGTCCCTAAATAACATTTTAAAGGCACAGTGAAGCAACACAAACATATTCTCATTAACTTTAAACACAATATTTGACACCTAATGACAAAACATAAAAACTGAGAACAAACAATATTGGGCAAGTGATAAAACAATGACTAGTGAAAGGGAATGGAATATCTGGTTTTAGCTATACAAAGAAAATGAGGGTTAAAAGAACTGAAATAACCTAAATCACTGTTTTGAATTGGAAAACATGACAAATCTAGGTCTGACACTCAAGGCCTCCACAGGAACTTGAGATCATGATCAAGGAAGTGATGGGCCAAGGAAACAGAATGAGAGCCAAAAGAGGCCAAAATAACACAGCAATGGTAGTAGCATTCTCAAACTCAAGACTCACACACATACAGTACAGAACCAATTAACAGAACATTTCTCTCAGCAAATCTGTGTATTTAATCCTCCCTGTTTTGTGAGGTATTTATCCAAGAGTTGTGGATGGATCCACTTCTACAGAATATAATCATTTCCATATGCCCTCTAATGATTTTTCCTTTCTCCCACTTCCAAAAGGTTTTACAGCATAAGCACCACAAGCCGGGCATGTTAATGAACATGAGATAAACAAGCAACCAGCAAACTGGGGGTCATTATTATGAATTATTAGGCAGAATTTATGCAGTCTTGTTTTTAATAGCATTTAACCTTGAGGCTGTCCATTCAAGCTCGCAGTTCCTCATCACACATATGCACACATGCACAATTTGTGGAAAGGGCAATGTTCCTGACAGCTTATCAGGGCAGGAATTCATGGGTCCTTGGACATCTAAAATGCATCACAGAGATATGGCATTAGGAGAGTTAACCCTTTCTAAGCTGCTTTTTAGCTCTCCATGCCCCAATCAGTCCCATAGTCTTTCATGTTTCCATCTTTTCAGGTATTTTCTATCAAGTTCACTTGCATATGAGACTTACTGAATCAATAACAGTCCTCTTCAGAAGAGGTTGCAGTTCTTTAGTTTGATCAACAGGTGTCAGAGCACACACCTCTTTCGCATGAGGGGCTGGAGATTCCAGTGGTATAAATCCAGTAGGTCTTTGATCACTGTTTCATTCTGATCTGGAGCTGAGAAATAATCAGCCTGTGAAAATGGGACACAGACTCATGGTTGCAGTCTCACAGGGGGCTAGCAGGCTCTAATGACAAAGTCTGGAGTCCTACAGATGTCCTTTTTTTCTTTTACTTGTTTGATCTGTGAGTGTGTATGTGGACTTCTGTTGCACTAATAGAAAGCAGGAAATAGTTGATGTAATGTTTGGTTATTTTATAGCAACGTCTGGTAAAATGAATGCTCTGTTCTTTCCACAGTCTGGTCACATTTTATTGTAATAGTTCAGTCTGGTGTATGGGGAGCTTTGATTAGACAGTCCATCTAAAATAGGGCTATAACATTTCAATATTGGCATTCCAATCACACAAATTCTGACTTAAGAGGGAAGTGGATTTAATAGGATAACAGGTATTTTTTTGCCACAAAGATCATTTATTATCCATAAAATGTTGATAATTGAGTACTGTGTGGTCTTAGAACTTGTGTGAAGGGGTAATATTGCTAGTGCACGCTGTCGGCTTTTCCCACAATGTGCTCTGCAACTCACTTCCTGCTCAGAGAGGTGGGGGCGCCGAACTCCAAAAACCCCAACGGGAACTGTTTCAAAATAAGACCCAAAGCTGAGAGACAAAGAATTACAAAAACACACAAAATCAGATCTGTTTTGGAAAAGACGCACCTGCAGATGGGAATCAGACAAGACCTGACTGTCTGACTCGTTCTCTTACAGGGCTGTATCACTTTTATTTCAAGAAGAACAAAGAACATATCACGTGACTCCTCTCTCCTCCTTCTACATCTTGACAGGTCATTTATTTTCTCCAGGTCTCTTGACCTTACTATGAACTGGGTTATAACATGACTTAGAGTTATAGCTGATCCTCCCTGCTTTCAGTTCATATCTTTACTCAAGAGTTTGTTTACTTAAAACCTTCAACCCTATAAAATACTGGTAACAGAGTCATGTTTTACTACCCTGAATAATATAAACAGGCCTATTACTTCTAAAGCTTAAAAAAGATATAATTAACACATATGTAATGCATAATAAAAATAGCCTTAAAAAAGTAGAATACAACAAATCCCTCTTTCAATCTATTTTTCAAATAGATTGATCACTCCTCTGTACTTCCCCATCAGGCTCCATGTGAGGGAGTAACAGATATTGACCTTGCACATTATCACCAACAGCTTTTTCAATACACTTTGTGAGCAAAGAACGTATACAAGGAATACAACAACATCCACATAACACCATAGTTGACACAAATACTGCTAAAGAAACCATTATAGACATTGCCAGAGTCTTCCATTTACCAAACATATTTAACAAATTTGTCCCTCTTTCTAACCTGATTATTCAAAATGAGAAGAGTGTCTGTTTTTTTTTTATCCTTACCTTTAAGCAATATATTTTTAATTTATTATTATTGTTTTTTATGTTTTAACCTAATTCTCAATATTCTTTTAGTAAAAGCAAACTCTAGCAATTGTCACCAACCCTAAAAACATCCTACAAAAACCACATCATAATGAAAAAAGAATAAGTAAAACACAAATTAGTAGTCAGTGAACCTGATTATACTTTAAACACTCCTTAAAATGTTTTATCTCATTACTAAAAACGTTTTATAAAACCGTAAATACTGAATATAAAGAAGAAAATCTTACAAATAGACTACTTAAAAATTATTTGACACCCTCTTAGGCAGTGTCTAGCAATCTGCACCTGTAAATAAAAATCGGTTAGACAACCTGTAAAATACAAGAAAAATGATTAGTAAGTGTTCAGTCTTTATTATTTTGTTCTCTAGTCTTCGCTCTTGTTTATTTCTCTGGCAGCAGGTGGCTACCAGAGTGATGAAATGATTCAGTACAGTTGAGTCTTTATTTTCCCAAAGTTACTGTCTTTTCTGCAGATCGCCCTCACTGAAATGACAGTTACTTCATTAACTGAACATTTCCCCCAATAAACACAAATGCACAGACAGGCCCCGCCTCCAATAGCTTCCCCCACTGATTGTGAGGTGGTCAAAACCTGCTGTGAAATGTGTTTGATTTCTTGCGATCTTTTCTCTTCGGTATAATCCCTCTTCAAGAAAAGCAAGTCCAAATTGCTTATCTCGCCCAATTTTGTTGCACATATAGATTACACTGGATGATCACAGCAACTTCAACCAATCTTCTGGGTGGGTCAGGCCCCGCCTCCTGGCTTCGGCAGTCGACACCGCCTAGTCAGAACCGACACCACCCGCTGCAAAGAGATTTTCCCAGGTCAGCAGAGAGCTGCTGCAGCGTGAGGGACAGGAGAGGGGTCGGAAGGAAGAAGGAGACCAGGCCCTTCAGATGCTGATGATCACTGCGAGGGTCCGGGTCAGGATGCGATGACACCTGAGGTTCTCTGCCAGCTGTAAATTTAAAGTTGAATTAGACCGCTCGATGACGCCCTATTTCCCCACACGTCAACAGTGTCAGCCTTGCTGTGACCCCAGTAGCAGTAACAAAACTGCTCTCCTCCACTGTGGTAATTCATAATGTATAACAGAAAACCCGTAATTCGAATCAGTGTAAATCGTGACGTCTTTATCTCTTCTCCATTTGCATGCTCCAATAAGAGCCCTTATCTCAGCACGCTGTGCGCTCTGCTTGCCGTCCAGCTTCCCTGACACGACAGTATGTAGTGAATCTCCATTCTGCTCAACAACTGCAAAACCTGATTTTAACTGGCCCTGTCCATCTCTAAAAACAACAACCATCTGATAGAGCACAAAACCTGTAGATAAGTATCAGACCGTAAATCAGAACGTATTTTTTGAGCAACAGAATTCAGCCTGACACAGTCATGCTGCTCCCCAGAGGCGGTGATTTGGTCAGCCATGTTTATTCCTTCATGCGTAAAAATAATGTTTGGTGCCTCCAAAACTCTGCTAATCCGCTGCTGACGCAAAATAACAATTTGTGAAGTTTTCTCCACTAGGTGTGCAATTCCTGCTGCATGTCTCGTGCAAGGTGGCTGTCTCATTTCAATAGCTTGCAGCTTTATGCTAAGATACATAAGAATGTATCTCTGACCACCTTTTTTCTGAAACAAAATCCCATTAACCACCTCATCTGTTTCTGATGTGTTAAGAAAAAATGGACATGTATAGTCAGGAGTGGCTAAATCAGCTGCTTGTGCTAGAGCCTGTTTTAACTTGATAAATGCCTCCTCAGCTGGTATGTCCCATTCTAATTTAGCATGCAGATTTTTCATACCATGAGCATTTACAAGAGCCCTGAGTGGTGTGGTAAGGTTTGTGTAATTAGGCACATAATGTCTGGAAAAATTTGTCAGTCCCAGAAATGACAGCATTGATTTAACAGTGAGAGGTTTAGAATGGGCCAAAATAGCATTCTTGTGGGTGTCTGTCAGTCCAGCGCCTTGAGCGGTCACCCTTCGCCCCAGGAACTGGACTTCCTGCCTGACCAACTGAAGCTTATCGCGGGAGACTTTAAATCCCTCTTTTCCCAAATGTTGCAACAACTAGAGTCGCTGCTATGCACTTTTCAACGGTGGGGGATGCTAAAAGTAAATCGTCCACATATTGGGTCAGTACACAGCCTGGAGGGAGCTGTACAGTGCTTAATGACTGCTCTAACACCTGATTAAAAATACCTGGGGATAAAGCAAAACCCTGCGGAAGCCTACTATAACGTAGCTTCCTGCCCCTGAATGTAAATGAAAAAATATCCCTGACAGAAGGATGGAGCGGTAAACAGAAAAATGCATTAGCCAAATCTATGCAGGTAAACCATTTTAAATCAGGAGTCAGTGATGCCAGAGCTGTATACGGATTCGGTGTAGAAATGGGAGGGGTTCTAAGGGCCTCATTAATAGCACGCAAATCATGTGCCATTCTGTATTTACCAGTACCTTGTTTTTCCACAGGAAGAATAGGGGTGTTATATGAAGAGTTTGATGGTTCTAAAACTCCAGCTTCAAGTAAGCCTGCAATAGTGTCTGCAATACCTTCCTCAGCCTGAGGTTTATGTGGGTACTGAGAACGCCAGATTGGATCAGAATGTTTCATGTCAAATGTGATGGGTGTGGTTTGCACTAGACCAACATCAGTGGGACCATCTGACCACAAAGAGTCAGGCACGACCTTTAAGGCCTCCACTGCATCAGGATGATCTGTTTTTTCTCTGCCATGATTTCTAGACAGCTGCAAATGTTCCAGAATGGTAGTATCAGAGAGCTGCGTGTCTATTTTGTACATCTGAGTAGAAGGAGAAAAAGAGACTGAAGATATCTGGGTGGGAACCCAATCCTTTAATTCAACTCCCCTTTTAACCATTCCCCCCAAATCTTTAGCTTGATGTTTCGGATGCAACAAAAGTGATATGTGTGGAAGTGCTTCAGCTCCCATCATATACCATTTATGCTGTTTTGAAGTGAGATGAGCAAACAGTGCAATACCCTTCCTCCCCACAAAGCATGGACCCGAAGCCACAGACCAACTCTGGCCTTCAAGTTCTGTTTCAAATTGTTCCTGACATAAAGTAGGATCGCCCCTCTCATAAAGGAAGGTCACATGGAAAGGATCAGGCGGTAGAATAAAAGGCTGGAGTTCCAGCATCTCAGAAAGTCAGCCGCAGAAGATTCATGTGCAGACATCGTAGTCAATCTGGCCCAGAAAATATCAGCCACTTGTGAAGTGTCATCCTTCAGCAAAAATTGACCACTCATGGTGTCACAGCAATGCGTATGTCCATTCGGAAAAGTCACCATAAGTCCATCAGGGGTACATAGAATAGTATCACCAAGTTTGATAAGCAGATCTCTGCCTAACAAATTGACAGGCGTCTTTTGAGCAATGACAAAAGGATGTGATAGTCTTTGATCACCCACTGAAACAGGCAATGGTTGAGTTATAGGGAAAGTCATTGGAGCCATATGTAGAGGTGGCTGACCGGGAGGTATAGCGCCCCCTTGTGGGTGTGGGCACTCCCTCACCCAGTGTTCATTGGAGCCACACCTGTGACAACCGTTAGCACCCGGCTGCCCTCTCCCCATGCCTCCAAAATCCCCAAACCTGGCCCTGCCACGTGACCTGCCACGAGGCTGCCATGTCCTA
This sequence comes from Valencia hispanica, assembly GCA_963556495.2. Classification (NCBI taxonomy): domain Eukaryota; kingdom Metazoa; phylum Chordata; class Actinopteri; order Cyprinodontiformes; family Valenciidae; genus Valencia; species Valencia hispanica. The sequence goes on from OY747711.1 coordinate 20,095,157, forward strand.
TAAGGAGCAGTAAATGGCTTATTCGGTGCAGCTCCAGCATACATCACAGGAAAAGAAGGCAGCACTGTCGCTGATCCAACAGTAGGTGCTGCTTCAGCCACCATCTGTATCACTTTTTTTAGACTGATACAAGTCAGTCAATTTATTCTGAGCCCCTTTTAACTGTAGTTTTAACAAAGCAGTCTCCATTTTTTTATTCTCCTCAGCGTCCTTTAACGCAGATGCTCTCACTAAAGGAAGCATTAAATCAGGGCCTCCACTTGCCCCCAGTGACACCTGAGATCTGGTATTCTTAAATGGTCCTTCACTCCCCTTGTCTCCCAACGTCTGCATATTTTTGACCTGTAAAACTGTCGTACATTCATCACGTTGACTGGGGCTGGGACCTCTTGAAAGGTCTGTAGCTTGACCCCTTACCACAGATGCCAAAAAAAAAAAACAATTTATCTGTGCCTTCTAATTTGTTGCTAACTAAATTTAGTAGGTGTCACTTTTCCTCCCCAGAACACATTCTGTGAGAGACTTCTCTTATAATCCCCTCGGGCACCATGACGAGCCCCCCTGGCCGTCATAAGGCCCTGGAATTGGTTTTTATCTTCTTTTTATTTTTTACCGGGCTTATCAACTAAAACAGAATATAATTTAGAAATGTATATTAACAATTGGGCATCTAAAGTACGTCAGTTTCGTCCCTGTGGAGCAGGAAGTAACCTATATTTGGCTGCCATTGAATATTCGTAACAAAAATCCCAAATGGATTAAAATTTAATAATAAAAAAATAGGTTATTTTTATTAACTCTATAAATTATTTATTTTAATTGATAAACTATCAATTCGTAGGCCCAAATTTATCCCAATTTTAATGCAATAAACAGTAAAGGCAGGCACCGTTTTTATTTAATCTATTTATTTCTTTTTATAGTGAAGGAGTTTATATATTATTTATTCATGCAACATTAACCTTAATAATGTTTTAGGCAAAGCCGAAACGAAGGAAAGCTAAAAAGGTTTATAACGCACTGTTTATCTTATCATTAATTTATTTATATACGGAGATTATTGCCGTTTCATCTAAAAATCAAAGAATTCCTAATAGAGTCCGGCCTGCGCCAAAACTCGGGATGCACTTTTTGGTGAAACACACGAAGAAATAGAATTCTCCCAATATAAGGCAATTTGTATTTATCATTTAAACATATACTGAAAGAAATACGTTTAAAACTCGCTTTGCAACACGAAAACGTCAACAGTTTGCTCCAAAAAAAAAAAACTCCGCCGGACTGACAGATCAAAGTCCGGCCCAATAAAACTTCCGTGTCACACCGCGGAATGAATACGCCGGTGCACAGATGGCTAATTCTGCACTACGATGCTAAACCGTACTCATAAGTAAACCAACCAAGAACAAAATGCCTCCAACAAAATCACACTTCGCCATCAATACTCGAATGACTGTTTAACCGAGCCAAATAAATACAGTTCGGAAGCTAAGCTACCAAAGATTAGCTGTCATCATGAGCAACCTAGCTCAACCGGAAGCCAAACGTGACCGCTCCGTTATCATAAAAAGTTATTTTATATATATTCTATAGAGTTTACTACCAGTTATCCATAATAACAGTCATATATATATGTGTTCGACAATGCTTTAGACGTGTTTACGTAGTTGCACAAGGTTGAACGCCTTTATTTCCAGGCGAAAAACTCATCCAAACTGTGCGTTAGCCGTAAGCTAACTTATGGTGGTACTTTAGCTGACTGAAAATGATATTCCCTTATTCCTCTACAATGTCAAGCTTCTACGCTTATTGTCTGTACAAGAAGCGCGGACATTGTCTAGGCGTTTAAGATTCGCAGAGGAATTATGGTTTTAGATTCAGTCGGTTAGTTCCCCTAAATGAGGAGTTTATATACGGCCGGAGTGCAGGAAGCTACCTGGTAGCTACTTTTCCGTCACCGCGACTTCTCCAATCACACACACAAACATCCGAGAGAAAGAAAGAACAACAATTTTCACCGTCTCATCAAACACTAACCTCTACCGGAGCCACCTAAAGCCGGACCTTTAAACACAATCCAATTCACGTGGCTCAATCGTGCGTTTGGAAGATACGCCGGCCTCTCCAAGGTAATCCGTCTAGACAACAGAGAGCGCCCAGGCCCTAAAACTGCTGTCTCTTCCGCTTGCCAGCCGAGGAAAATTTTCCGACAGCGTCCCATCGGAAATGAGCGGCCAACTCTCAAGCCCCCTGGTCCGTACTTTGGTCGACCCTCAACCGAAAAAACAACACATCAACATTAAATGGAGAACGTTTAAATCGATCAATACCTATTAATTTGGTGTTAGCGCTTTTTCAGATTGATACAAAACCACCCGGGTGTTGATTATCAAGGATCAATCCAGTCGCTCTCCGATTCTCTGTTGAACTCAAAGAAAAAACACAAAATCACTACAATTGCCACAAACACCTGTATCAATCAGTTATGCCACACTCATTACTCACACTCAATCTCTCCCAGCCCTGAGAAAACTCAAAACCAAATCAAATGCCCGCATCCTCCACCATATTGTCGGCTTTTCCCACAATGTGCTCTGCAACTCACTTCCTGCTCAGAGAGGTGGGGGCGCCGAACTCCAAAAACCCCAACGGGAACTGTTTCAAAATAAGACCCAAAGCTGAGAGACAAAGAATTACAAAAACACACAAAATCAGATCTGTTTTGGAAAAGACGCACCTGCAGATGGGAATCAGACAAGACCTGACTGTCTGACTCGTTCTCTTACAGGGCTGTATCACTTTTATTTCAAGAAGAACAAAGAACATATCACGTGACTCCTCTCTCCTCCTTCTACATCTTGACAGGTCATTTATTTTCTCCAGGTCTCTTGACCTTACTATGAACTGGGTTATAACATGACTTAGAGTTATAGCTGATCCTCCCTGCTTTCAGTTCATATCTTTACTCAAGAGTTTGTTTACTTAAAACCTTCAACCCTATAAAATACTGGTAACAGAGTCATGTTTTACTACCCTGAATAATATAAACAGGCCTATTACTTCTAAAGCTTAAAAAAGATATAATTAACACATATGTAATGCATAATAAAAATAGCCTTAAAAAAGTAGAATACAACAACGCTCACACCGAAATACTTTGATACAAACATCATCCGTTTTTAATTTTTAGCGCACCTCAGATTAAGAAATCAGTCAGAAATGCACTGTCCAGTTTCCTTTCTGATGAAGGGTAGTTCAAACGAGTAACCTGTTCTTAAGAGCTCCTGCACTCATTTAAATCTTCCTGTTCCAGCTGTCTCAATGCTGCCTCCAGCACAGTAGCTAAAATAGTTTTAGTACTGACAGAAGCACTTACCGCTTCTTCCCATCATGCAATTCCAGCAGGTTTTTTTTTTTGGTCTCTTCCAACTTCAAAGCATCCTTTTCACAGTGCCAGCTGGACTGCAGCAGAAGTGGTGAAATTGGCAGTGTGTGTTCTTGTGTGTGTGCGTGTGCATGAGAGTGGGAGCTGGAAGGTGGCCCATCCCTTTGCATTTTTGTGAAGATAAGCACATCTTAACTCATCTTTTTTTCTCTGGACAGTCAGACTTTTATTCAGAAAAAGACATGTGTTGGTGCAGTGTAGACAGTCTTCATTGAAGGACAGGTGTTTCTGCAACATAGCATCTCTGTAGCCCAAAGTGCTTGAATCTGGAAAACACGGATTAGTTATTTTCGATGGAATATCCTAGCAAACATTTACATTTAAGGGCTATATGAGTAGGAAATTGGCTGGAAATTTGCCCTAATGTGGGACTGCCCACAGGTTATATAATAACCACGTTTTCTTGTTTGTTTGATTCAATGTAGGACAACCCTTGGTAAAAAGTGTACGTATATGGGCTCTAGAAATTAATATCCATTTGATATCCCACAAGGACCCACATAGGTTATTCAAATGGTGTTGCTGAAATGGGTTGCATTTAGTCAATCCAAGTTGATGCAATACAAGAAATTCAAGATAAGTAGTTGACAAACAACTTGAGGCTCAGATCCACTTTCTACAGATCCAGCCTGAGAAAATCCATAGAGGACCTACATACACATGTTTCCATCTGTACCTGCTTAGCAGAGTTTTATTTTTGTGAATAAGTCTGGCCCAGGGTGTGTTTCACTTCAGTCTCAGTACTCATAGCAATTACAGTGCTTTGATATGAGCTATTTACTCTCTGTTTAGTGTGGTTGAATATCAATAAAAATGTTTTTCCTAATAGAAAGTAATAATTACCTTTCGAAAAGAGGTGCTCTATCTCTCTGTGTGTAAGGAACATATTTGTGTTTCTGGAGGACAGCTTGTGGTATAAATATCAATATGTATAAACAGCTTGAGCTCCTGCTAGCAAGCAAATTAACTACTTAAAAATGCATAATCTGAAAGATATCAATGTTAATCAAATTAGTCCTATATGTACCGTTTATGATTGCAAGAAAATTTATAATTCGCAAGTTTGACAGCGCATGCTTGACTGTTTTGCGCCTTGCTTCATCTGAAAACTGCATACTTTTTTTACGGAGCAAATAACCAAAAACATTTAATTATGTGCTACATGTAATCCAGGTTAAAATTCATGAGATGTGTAAAACACATGTAGTACAGTTTTTACACACAGGGAGCATGTTTTTTGAACACATTAAGTATGAAACACATGTCATAGCCCATGTACAATGCCTGGGATTACTTTGATGCCCATTTCAAACAATAATTAGCCTGAACTCATGCTGCCCTTTTCCGGTCTTACATGATAAAAACATAACACAATAAGCAAACAAGAAGAAACCTGTCACGGGGTGTGTGGAGAATGGACCCAAACGCACTCGCTGAAGGAAGGTGCAGGATGTTTATTAAAGTGAGGAGATCGTGATGATGGTGGTGAACGGAGACACTGGACATCGGGCTGGAACGAAGAGGCAGGAAGACGACACACCATGGGGATGAAGACAACAGAGGAGTAGGAGGAAGGATGAAGGATGGATGATCCGGCCGGGAGTGAAAGGAAGTGAGGAGTCTTAAAGGCAGGAGGTGAGTAGGATCAGGTGTGGATGATGAGACAGACAGGTGAAGACAATGAGGCAGGAATAGGGCAGCGTGACAGGACCCCCCCCTTTAAAGGTGGATTCCAGACACCGTGGAGAGAGTGAAAAAGAAAGGGAAAGAGAAAAAAAAAACAAGCACCCTTGCCAGGGTGGGTGGAGGGGGCCCACGGAAGGAGGGCCCCGAGTCTCTTTGGGTACGCCCCTGGAAGTCTGGCGGACGGCCCCGGTGGTGGCCCCTGAGGACCTGGAGGTCGGGCGGACGGCCTCGGCGGCGTCCTCTGGCTGGACGGAGGTCGGGCGGACGGCCTCGGCCCCTGAGGACCTGGAGGTCGGGCGGACGGCCCCGGCGGCGTCCTCTGGCTGGACGGAGGTCGGGCGGACGGCCTCGGCCCCTGAGGACCTGGAGGTCGGGCGGACGGCCCCGGCGGCGTCCTCTGGCTGGACGGCCCTTAGGTCCTTTTCTGAGGTTCAGGTAGTGCCATAGAGAGTCTGGAGGCTCGGACGCCTCCCCAGACGGAGAGTCTGGAGGCTCGGACGCCTCCCCAGACGGAGAGTCTGGAGGCTCGGACGCCTCCCCAGACGGAGAGTCTGCAGGCTCGGACGCCTCCCCAGACGGAGAGTCTGGAGGCTCGGACGCCTCCCCAGACGGAGAGTCTGGAGGCTCGGACGCCTCCCCAGACGGAGAGTCTGGAGGCTCGGACGCCTCCCAGACGGGAGTCTGGAGGCTCGGACGCCTCCCCAGACGGAGAGTCTGGAGGCTCGGACGCCTCCCCAGACGGAGAGTCTGGAGGCTCGGACGCCTCCCCAGACGGAGAGTCTGGAGGCTCGGACGCCTCCCCAGACGGAGAGTCTGGAGGCTCGGACGCCTCCCCTGACGGAGAGTCTGGAGGCTCGGACGCCTCCCCTGACGGAGAGTCTGGAGGCTCGGACGCCTCCCCTGACGGAGAGTCTGGAGGCTCGGACGCCTCCCCTGACGGAGAGTCTGGAGGCTCGGACGCCTCCCCAGACGGAGAGTCTGGAGGCTCGGACGCCTCCCCAGACGGAGAGTCTGGAGGCTCGGACGCCTCCCCAGACGGAGAGTCTGGAGGCTCGGACGCCTCCCCAGACGGAGAGTCTGGAGGCTCGGACGCCTCCCCAGACGGAGAGTCTGGAGGCTCGGACGCCTCCCCAGACGGAGGTTCTGGAGGATCGGACGCCTCCTCAGACGGAGGTTCTGGAGGATCGGACGCCTCCTCAGACGGAGGTTCTGGAGGATCGGACGCCTCCTCAGACGAAGGTTCTGGAGGCTCCAGTGACAGGGACGGGTCCTCCCTGACCCTCCCTGGGAGCTTCAGCGACGGGGACGGGTCCTCCCTGACCCTCCCTGGGAGCTTCAGCGACGGGGACGGGTCCTCCCTGACCCTCCCTGGGAGCTTCAGCGACGGGGACGGGTCCTCCCTGACCCTCCCTGGGAGCTTCAGCGACGGGGACGGGTCCTCCCTGACCCTCCCTGGGAGCTTCAGCGACGGGGACGGGTCCTCCCTGACCCTCCCCGGGAGCTCCAGCGACGCATGGGGAAATGTCCATCGCTGGAGAGCCGCCGCTGTGACCGCCAGAAACACGGCAGCCACAACCACGGCGGGCTCATGGACTGGAACGGGCTCATGGACTGGAACGGGCTCATGGACTGGAACGGGCTCATGGACTGGAACGGGCTCATGGACTGGAACGGGCTCATGGACTGGAGCTGGAACGGATTCTGGAGCTGGAACGGATTCTGGAGCTGGAACGGATTCTGGAGCTGGAACGGATTCTGGAGCTGGAACGGATTCACGGACTGGAGCCGAGACGGACTGGAGCTGGAACTGCTCCGGAAGCGGCCCCACCTCGGCGGCGTCGCTGCTTGCGGTGAGTCACCAGAAGAGGCTCATGCCGTCGAGGACCAGTCCCTGGGGAACAGAACGCCAACCTTGTGCCGACGAATGCGGACGGTGAAGGTGCGGCGCTCCGCTCCCCGCTCCCGGAAACAGTCCCGGCGGCGCAGCGGGACCTCCGCCGGCGGACAGATGGTGGAGACGGAGAGGGCGGACCGATGATCCGATCCAACGCCTCCCTGCGAACCCTCTCCGCCTCGCTCCGCAGCGCGGCGAGATCCGGAGCAGAGAACACACTCTGGAAGTGAGGGAGCACTCCCAGGATTTCCTCAGCTCCGGAAACCCGCACAGGAAAGTGAGGAGAGGCAGCGAGTCTGGCCAGGTTGGCCCAGACGTCCTGGCGGAGGGCGGCGATCTCCTGGGCGAGTGCTGGGTCCATGTTTAGGGCCGGATCATTCTGTCACGGGGTGTGTGGAGAATGGACCCAAACGCACTCGCTGAAGGAAGGTGCAGGATGTTTATTAAAGTGAGGAGATCGTGATGATGGTGGTGAACGGAGACACTGGACATCGGGCTGGAACGAAGAGGCAGGAAGACGACACACCATGGGGATGAAGACAACAGAGGACTAGGAGAAAGGATGAAGGATGGATGATCCGGCCGGGAGTGAAAGGAAGTGAGGAGTCTTAAAGGCAGGAGGTGAGTAGGATCAGGTGTGGATGATGAGACAGACAGGTGAAGACAATGAGGCAGGAATAGGGCAGCGTGACAAAACCATACATTACAGTGGGAAAATAAAGAGAAGTAGTAAAAAGCTGCAATCCAAACTAGAACTAATCAAGTTTCAGTGATTATTCATCAAAGGCAGCTCTAAGTAGATGGAGTTTTATCCTTGGTCTAAAGCAATTCTGTGTTTCAGCAGTTTTGCAGTCTTCTAGAAGTTTTTTTTTCCAGATTAAAGAAACATAATAACTGAATGCACATTTTGCTCTATTTTTTTATTTCGTGCTTTTTGGCATAATCATATACATGTGAAGTTTTTCTTTTCAAAAGCTATAGTATAAAAGCTTCAGCAAAGGATTAAAATATACCTAGATGTACCAATATCTTGTTGCTTTCCGGTCTTTCTTGAGCCACCTGTAATAGAATTTCAGAGCCTTTCAGTAGAGTAAAGTTTAATTATTTTTGCTGCAAGTTCTGGTGTAATAGATTCCCCCAATCCAGTGATGAGAGAACCTTTGTGAACTAATCTGTGTATAAAAAGAAACATAACTTCTAAATATTATTTATGTTAATTGCACAGACTCTGCAATTTGCACTAAATGTATTTGATGAGATAATTTGTTTCAATTTGCAATCAGTGATCATAAAAAAAAACAATTTTGTTTGAATGCCTTAGAACTTATATGGAGGGACAAAACAATATTAGAGTGGGATTCGCTTGTCCTTTGTGGACAACAAACCACATCATTAGACCTTCTTTCAGTTGCATTTCACTTCCATTTCGGAGAAGGTCAGAGATGTATCTATTTTCTACTGTTTTCTCAAATATATAATTTCTTTTATAATTATGTAAATAAAATATTCCTGATATCAGTAAGTGTGTGAAGCTTTTATATTGATGTTGATAAGTCATAAATTGTCAGAAAAAGTTGAAAGTGTATTTTCAAACAGTATGCTTTTGAATCCACAACTGTTTTTCATCTAATCTAATGGATTAGCTGATACTTTTGAACTTTAGACAAACTTAAACACAGATGATTTACAGTTGTTATTTGGGAGTGAAATTTCAAATCACTTACAAAACCCTACAAATTAAATTATTTTGTTTTTCTTACTAAAGTAACACCAAATACCACTGGAAGCAGTTCTCCAAAAATACTTAAATAAGAATTACTTTAATTAAAATAAATTTGGATCATTTGCTGATATAAAGCAGCTCATTAATAACGTATTTTAATAAAAACTCTTACTTCTCTTATGTGTGGATTTCTGCCTGACCTGTTTCTTAGTAATTCTTTTGGACCTTTTTAAAGCAATGGTCTATAAATAAAGATAAAAGCATCCTTTTTTTAAATGTACCCAATACAAAGACTTCTTGGCAGTGAACAGTGAAATCAGGGAAAAAAGATAATGATGACAAGCCATGCACAGCATGAGCTTCAGCATAGACTGCATTCTGTCATGTAGGAGTGAGAAAATCAAATCAGTTTGGTGAGCTCCTACCAAAGACGATTCTTCATGACGCGACATTAAGAACTTTTACAGGGGGAACACCAATCTTCTGGGTATTCTGTCTTTTTTAATGTTCTGAAAAGTTAAACATACAATTTACATGATTTGCACTGGTGGGAGAGGAGCACAGGTGCTACATCTACATAAACCTGTGAAATGGGGGAGTTGTTTAAAGGAGATTTAGGGTGTAGAACAATAACCAACGCTTTGAACATTTTATGGCAATGACAGCACACATTCTGAAGGAGCTGTAGACGTCCACAGCTCTGGTGAAAAATATGTAGACAGGACAACTATTAATCGTACTCTCTGAAGATCAGGCTTCATGAAAGAGTTACAAGAAAAAGGTTTTCTTAAAAGAAAGCACATACATTCTAGATTATTTGATCCTTTTGACAATTAAAGTATATGTCATTTATAGAACATGCCACATGTTTACCTGCATGGCTGTATTATCTGCAACCCAGATTTGCTGCTCTGGGATGTTCGAATGGCTGCAGCCCCACAGCCAGACCTACTGGTGGTCAGCCATAGTTAAGTAGCTTGAGCATCAATCAAGCAGCTGCACACAGCAATATACTCAGTGAAAAAATAGCTGGCAGTCTCCTGTTTCCGATTCAAAGTCTGCTGCTTTACAGTCATCCATCCAGTAAATTTGTTCCCTCCTAATTAAGCTGAAAAGGGGGAGTGAGAGGGTCATTAGGCACTTATTTATTTGGGAAACCACTGGCACCGAACGACAATTGTATTCTTTTCATTGGGTCATATAATTGGTCTGAACAAAGATAAGCGAAGCACCCTGCTGAGTGATGGCTGAGGACACTTGGGGTTTCTGTAAATTATACTAAGTCTGTGGCACACAAACTTTGATCATTACCTTCTCAGCGGGGAAACGGCTCAAATGAATACCTGCGTTGACCTCAGAACCGCCAATGCCATTTTGGAAGCTGCTGTCGAAACCAGAATGCTTTGTTGGTGAAAATGAAAGAGGATGGTTGCCCTGTGAGGAGTGGTGGTGCCAAGTGCGAATAAATAACAAACAACAAAGACGAGGAGAGGATTCAATTTGGGAAGAAGTGTGTCAAACAGGTAGAGACGCCCTTGTGCTTGTCAGAGATTGGAAGAAAGGAGCATTAATCACGGCACAAAACCTACATCTTACAGTTCACAGCTTCAGCAGTTTTAACATTCTGCACTCTGAAATATAGTCAGTGTCACAGAAAAGGTCACTGACTTTGTTAGGAGGCCTGGTGAAGACACTCAGCAGCTACTTGGTATTTACTGTAACGAGTACAGCTACAAGACACCTCAGATAATAACCAGCAGTTTTGTCTGTTTGGAGAATTTAATTAATCCAGACCCCACATTTTAAGCTTTACCTGTAATTTGAAGGATGGCATTTAAAAACTAATACTAAAAACCGACGCAATTTATTGTGTCAACAATAAATGTCTTGTTCTTTCTATGCTTCTTTTGGTTGTGCTGAAATTACAGTTTTTGTCTTCATACCTTATTGAGGTGTTTGAAGGGAGCATCCTGCTGCCTATGCCTTCAATTAAAACAGAACAGTTGTTAAAACATTCAGTGGAGTTTATTGGTATTCACAGATCGATGGTTCAGGTTCATCCAGAACCCAAGCAGCCGTCATTTTTGCTCTGAGCAGTTTTGGACAAATTTTTTTTCAAGTAATATTAGAGCTACAACTGCAAGCGGGAGGGTTACACAGTCTAAAACCTCTGGATGGGGGAAAAATTGTTAACCCAGTCTCAGGACACATTTAGACAATTTCAGGCTTGGGCTGATACAATCCAACAAGTTTGCGTTATGAGTATTATGCATATATTGTCTGGGTTCATGCACTGACACCTAACACCAAAAAACATATTTTTAGACTGCAGGAAGAAGCCAAGGTACCATTAGAGAACCTGCACATGCACATAAAAAACACGGAAACCCCCCCAGCCCAGTACTATGGAGCCCAACATTTGTCATATTATTTTAATTTGTTCAATGTTGCTTATCTATCTAAAATCTGAACAGAGCGGTATGTATTTGACTCACCATTCTTCCACTTCTCAATTCTGTGTCAGTTTATGTTAGTCTATAACATATTATCCAAATAACATAGAATGGGGTTCATGGTTGTAATGTGATATACCGGTCAAAAGGCAATACTTTTGCAAAACACTGCATGTAGCATATACTGTTACAATAAACCATGCTAGAAAACCAGTTAATTTGGGCTCATTTAAATTTCTGGACAGAAGGCAAACATATTTAAATGTCGGCATAAAACAATCTGAAATGTCACTGCAGCACTTTCAATGCCTGAAAACAAGTCAGTGCAATTTGTCATCACCCGACTTTCTTTTGTGGTGATGGTTGAGTGATCACTGAGATCACTGCATAATCAACCAAAATACGAAACTGACAGCTTGTATGGGACAATGTGCCGCATCATCAGTATTAAACATGAGGAACTAACAGCAGTCACTTGTCTATGGAGTGCAAAATTGCTGCTATCAATCCTGATTGGGTGAAGCATAGAGACAAGAGGGGTGTCAGCACTGCTGATATTTAAGAGGGTCAAGTTCCATTGATCGTAGGTTTCCTTAGAGACACTGACCTGTCATCAATAAGACAGATTAAGCTCTCAGAGCCAGCACATGTTTCTTTGCTGTCCATCATATTTTTACAACCTGTCTGCAGTGTCCAAGTTGTGATTCAGTCTCCCATGAGTTTTCAGGGCTTCACTACCTATGTGGCAGAAACTGCTGACTGAAAGAGAAATAAGGTTCTGTGAAAGAATGGACTTGTATGTGGGCAAATATGTTTTGTTACCTAAAGCCTACATTTTACTTTTTGATGTATATACCAACAAGTTTCTTGGGAAAAAGGCAACTATTAGCAACTATCAGCAGTTTCCTTTACATTGCCTTGCAAAAATATTCATACTCCTGTTTATTTTTTAATTCTGCCAGCATTTTGCCAACACTAAAACTGCTCATTAGTATGCCATCCCAGCTATGAAACATAGTATTGGCAGAATAAGGCTGTGGACCTGCTTTTTTTCAGCTGTGAACGGGGAAGCTTATTAGAATGGAAGATTAATGAAGCTAATTACAGACCAATTTTGGAAAAAATAAACATGTAAGAGATGGGAAAAAACCTGAGACTGTTGCAGAGGTCTAAATAAATCCAATGATAAAACTGTGGCAAGAAGTGAAAATTTATTTTTCACAGTTAATCTCCATCCAGTCTGACTGATATTGAGCTATTTTACAAAAATTGGCAAAACTTTTCAGACAAGTGACGTGACAAAATTTTAAAAATCTTTTGCAAGATTTTAGTCAATGGGCAAGGCAAGGCAATTTTATTTGTAGGTATGTGGTGAGTATATTTTTAGCAGGAAAACATGAACACCATCATGTCAATAAGTTATCTGTGAATTTACATAAATAAGATAAGACCCAGTTTAGAGTGTGTGCTAGATTTGTTTTTATTTAGTTATTTGTCATTTATTTTTCCTTTTCTGTTTTGTGTTAATGTTATTTAGTTTAGAGATTTTTTTTAAATGTACCATGCATGAATAATTGTCTTGAATCAGGTAATGCTCTAGAGGTTCTTTCTAAGCAACCATTTGCATTTCAAACCTAAATTAATATCCCTGAATATTAGTTATGTCTAAATAAAAGGAGAGAAAAAGAAAAAGGAGAATATGGTTACATAATGGAAAACAGATGGGACAATTGGGGAAACAAAAAATCTTCCACAAAAAGCAGTCATTCCATTCACAGTTTATACTGTGGAATAATGAAACAAGTGGAATCTTGCTTCAAGTAAAAGAACAACTCAAAACTGATGGACAAGGGCATAACATAGTTCAGGCCATGGCTATGGCAGACTGCTTTAGCCCTGAGTCAGCAGCCAGACCACAGAGGATACTGCTGGTGTTCTTTCTGATCATAAAGTTTCACAGGTAAAAAAAACAACAACACCCCTGCCCCACCCCCAGCAGTTTTTACTTCCTATTTGTCATCTACCAATAGATTCAATTCAATTCAAATTCAAAATTACTTTATTAATCCCAAAGGGAAATTAAATGTTGTTGTAACTCATTATGCAAGTTCCTTCAAAGATTTGTTGTAGATGCTGATGGCTGTGGGTAGGGATGATCTCTTGTAGTGCTCTGCAGATCTGAAGAAGCCTCTGACTGAAGATGCTCTGTAGTTGTATGACAGTCTGATGTAGAGGATGCTCTGGATCTATGGCGTCTTCTTTTCAACTCATCAGGGTTTTGTGGCTGTAGTTGAGGTATTTTTTTGAGCTTTTGTGATGTTAATCAGCTGCTGCCAGTTGTAAACCACCTTGTTGCCATGGTTATGCATCATAACAAATGTCCAAAAATAAAAAGTATCAGCAAAAATCCTTCCAGCTGCACGGCATTCAAAACCAGAGAGAACAGTTGTCCACAAAACAATGTTTCTACCAGAAATGGAAGAATAAAAGTTTTAAAAAAGAAAAAAATATGAACCAAAGTAACAGAGCTACTCCAACATGCTGCCACCTTGAGCGGCGCAATTCCGCATAATACCAGAGGGGTGTCTGCAGATAGCTTAAATAAATACCTGTTCTCTCCAGATGTTCCTCCTGAAAGTTTGCACACAATAATTAGCTGCTGCAGTAATGTTTTTTTTCTTAGAGTAGAGCTAAGAGAATGAGACAGCTTAACTGCAGCTGTTGTCTGATAGTGTAGCTGTATTTGAACTTCCTTTCATACCACCACATGTTTAGCATTAGCTTGAATTGACCGTTTAGGGAAAAATATGCTATAAGAAAACTTTCTGTTGTCATGCTTAGTTTCATAAGTAAAATATGGACTAATTTAATGTGGAACGGTGGGGGTCATGATACATGGCTGTTTCTTTTTCATTATCCCAAAATGCACAACTAAATAAAAATGCCCGAATAGCTTTACATTCATCATTATAGAATGACCAGAAAATAGTCTAAGACTATGGTCTTACTGAAAGGGTAAGTAACCCACATACGTAATAATGTGGGTTACCATTGTGACATCAGCTACAGAATGCAGAGCTTTATATTTTTATCATCAGGCGTCAATCTTACAGTTAACAACATTAACAATGCTATATTATTCAAAAAAAAATTTCAGATTTTGCATGTTTCTCAGTTTTTTGCAGTGCACTTCATTTTACACAAACATTTTCATTTAGGCTCCATCTTCATTTAATAAATCATGATATTGTAGAATTTGCAGTGAGTGAGTTTGCACACATTGGGTTAGTTTTTTTTTTTTTACAGGACCTTAAAATTTCCCTGCTAATCATTCAATTCAATTCAATTCAGTTTATTTATATAGCGCCAGTTCACAACAGATGTCATCTCAAGGCACTTAACAAGAAGTCATTTCAATACATTTATACAAACATTCCAATCAGTTAAAAAGTTTCCTATTTAAGGAATCCCAGCAGATTGCGTCAGTCATTGGCGTGAGGTTGGGCCCCGTTGATGCAGACTTTCCAATCACAGCAATCCTTCAGCAATCCCTCATACTGAGCAAGCATGTAGCGACGGTGGAGAGGACAAACTCCCCTTTAACAGGAAGAAACCTCCAACAGAACCAGGCTCAGTAGGAGCGGCCATCTGCCAACGACCGTCTGGGGGTTTGAGAAGACAGAGCAAAAACACAGAAGGAACAGAAGATCTGATATGAGAGAACTTTCTATGTTACAGAAAGTAAAAAGTTGATAACAGGACACAGTGGATGTTCAGTTACTGGGAGGATTATCCCAGTCGATGCCCCCCGTCCAACAGGGCATTGCAGCCAAGCAGGATACCAGACCAGGTATATCTTCTATGGAGAGAAAAACACTGAGAGAAAACAAAGTTAACAGTCGAAATAACAGAATGTACTGTAATACAACTGGAGAGTCGTAGGAGAAAAGGAAGTAGCAGAGTGAAGAAAATTGGTAAGTCTGTCCTCCAGCAGTCTAAGCCTATAGCAGCATAACTACAGAGATAGCTCAGGATGACCTTAGCCACTCTAACTATAAGCTTTATCAAAAAGGAAAGTTTTAAGCCTGGCCTTAAAAGTAAACAGAGTGTCTGCCTCACGGACTAAAGCTGGGAGCTGGTTCCACAGGAGAGGAGCCTGATAACTAAAAGATCGGCCTCCCATTCTACTTTTAGAAATCCTAGGAACAACAAGTAAACCTGCAGTCTGAGAGCGAAGTGCTCTGTTAGGAACATATGGAACAATTAGATCTCTGATGTATGATGGAGCTTGATTATTAAGGGCTTTGTATATAAGAAGAAGGATCTTAAATTCTATTCTGGATTTAACAGGGAGCCAATGAAGGGAAGCTAAAACAGGAGAAATGTGATCTCTCTTTTTAATATTCATCAGAACTCTTGCTGTCGCATTTTGGATCAACTGAAGGCTTTTAATGGCATTTTGTTGACTTCCTGATAGTAAAGAATTACAGTAGTCCAGCCTTGAGGTAACAAATGCATGGACTAGTTTCTCAGCATCACTCCTGGACAGGATGTTTCTAATTTTAGCAATATTCCGGAGGTGAAAGAAAGAAATCATAGAAACCTGTTTAATATGGGATTTAAATGTCAAGTCTTGGTCAAAAATGATGCAGAGGTTCTTTACGTTATTACTGGGGGCCAATTTAATGCCATCCAGATGAAGTGATTGACTAATCAGTTTCTGTTTAAGAACTTCTGGTCCAAAGACAGCAACTTCTGTTTTGTCAGAATTTAAAAGCAAAAAGTTTAGGGTCATCCATGTTTTTATGTCTTCCAGACATGCCTGTAATCTACCTAACTGACTGGGTTCATCAGGATTTATGGATATATATAGTTGTGTATCATCTGCATAGCTGTGGAAATGTATCCCATGCTGTCTAATGATTCTACCAATTGGGAGCATATATATGGTGAACAGAATTGGTCCAAGCACAGAACCCTGTGGAACTCCACAAGTAACCCTTGAGAGTGAAGAAGATTTATCATTTAGATGAACAAACTGGAATCTATCAGACAAATATGATTTAAACCAGCCTAGTGCTGTTCCTTTGATCCCTGCAACATGTTCAAGCCTTTCTAAGAGAATATTATGATCGACTGTGTCAAAAGCAGCACTGAGATCTAACAAAACCAGAACAGACACAAGTCCATTATCTGAGGCCATGAGAATATCATTAGTAACCTTCACCAGTGCTGTTTCAGGGCTATGAAACTCTTCAAACAGCTCGTTACTGTTTAGATGGTCACAGACTTGATTAGCAACAAATCATAATCATAATGATTTAAATTATTTTAGTAATACCTACTTGTTTGAATTTACATTTCTCAATTTGAAACAGATGGACCAGAGTTTCTCCTTTTCATTTACAGATTGAAAATTTCTCTCCTCTGACAACCATTTTCTAATGCATGAAAGGAGCCCTGCTGTGAAGAGCCAGAAATCGTTGCAGACAAAACCACTGAACACTTGGAATTCAATGCGAGAATTCAATACATAGCTGCTTTTTTTCTTTTACGAAACACTTACGCCCAGACTGAATGAAACTCTGACAGCTCTAGAGAATTCTCACTGTCTTCTGTGACTCTTCTCTTTCATCTCCAAATATGTACAGATTGTGGACCTATTAAAATGTGACTCTTCCAGAATGCATCTCTCTTGTTTTCTGTAATTTCTGTAACACATTAAGTATTGCCAGGGATGTTTGCTCCAGATAGTTTATTTTTTAGGAAATGTGTTTTTAGAACTGCATATGGATAATTAGACTGCCTTTTTTAATTACCTGTGTGTGCTAGGTGTGCTAGAAATAAAGGAGTACAATTCCTTGCATACTTTCCTTGCATAATTTGTAACTATTATAGATCATACAGTGATTATAAATTGTTACTTTCAACCCTTTCATCTTAATACCGATATAAGTTATATAAACACATAAAATTGTTGGATTTCCTTTTGCTCCTACAGAAAAGAAAATATAGTACTTGCATTTAAATACTTGCATGCTTTATGATGATGAATTGCAATTCATATAGTTCCTACATTGCAATAATTAGAGTGGTTTTAATGTATTTGGTATCAGCTCCAAGCTTGGATCCACTTCTGAAAGCGTGTTCTGTTGTTCCAAGTTTGACCAGCAGATGTCAGAAGTGTTTCTGAAAAATGTGTGTCCCTCAAACCCATCACGTCACAAAATTGTCATTAGACCTGATTCTCTTGCAGTTTACATGTAATATCAATTTTTTCTTTGTGATGTATCTAATATTGTTTGTATTTTAAAATCTGTAATTTAATAGCTAGGCCTTTCCTTCATTGTCTTTGTCTGGTGGACATTTTGATATTAAATCACTGTGCAGAACAAAGAGACTGCAAATACATGCCGTACCCCAGCTGCAGAGCTGGAATAGAAGCAGATGCGGTAAATAAATCTTTAATGGAGGAATACTGCGGATTGACCAGCCACAGAAGAGGATGATGTTTGAGAAGGAAAGCAAGCAGACTCCAGCAGAGAGAGAGAGAGAGGGGGTAGAGACAAGCAGGCAGACACATAAATAGACTGACAATCAGGCAAGGCTGGAGAAGGCAAATAAACTCAAGTACCTGTACTGTATGGGTAATGGCACAGTTTTAGAGATGAAAGCAGAAACAATGCAAATAGCCCCCACTCTAGACTGTTACCATGACAACCAACTACCTGAACTTGGAGGTAAATCCCCGGAGAGGTCTGCTGCAGGGAGAGGCAGGACAACAGAGGTTGTGTGTGTCCTCATTTTGTAGTTTGCCAAGTCCTTGATGTATCTTTTCACAAGCTGTCCCAGAGTTGTGCAATGGCAGCTTCATGGGGAAACTCATTCTAAGATTTAAAAAAACAGCACACTAGAAGCCAGCAGCTGAAAAAGATAAGATCAAACTGTTTGGAGAGTTAATTGGGGGTTTTCCGCCACAAAGTATTTATTTAGTGAAACCCTTTTCTTTCTTCCTCAATGTTTTTAACCATGTGAGCTTTCCTTCCTCTATCCTTTGTCTTGTATGATGGATTCTCTTTGTTATGGCTGAACTGGAGTTATCCTGACCCAGGATGTGATAAGCTATCTACTTTGAACCTCAGACTGCCTGCTTTGGAAGGCTGTCCGATCTTGTGGGTGGTGGCAAATGCTACTAAAAATCTCACTTCTAGGAAATCGGTTTTCCACTACTGATACAGTAAGACTTTGTGCCTCTTTCAGAAGCTAGACAGAGCTGTTACAGCTGTTTGTGTTGATAGAGGAAGTTTGCTCTGAAAAGGCTTTTTTGTTTTGCAAAAGCAAAAAATATGAGTTATCATTTCTTACTCTTTTGTCCAGAGCTGAACCAAGGGTGTATGGGGTCCTGAACAGAATTTAATTTTGGGGGATTCCAACTACCATCAGTCACCACTATATATTAGATAAATAATTTTCACTGCAATATTGAGTTGTTGGTAATTGAAAAAAAGTAGTTTGAGATCATTTTAGAGATGACTGATTTACTGCTACCATTGTTAGCTCAACGTTAGCCTCTAGCCCGGTCGCTGTCGAATTACAAATGGCAATGCAGTGTTTGTGTCGAAGACTTGGCATCTTTGTGGGCTCATATGTGATTGGCTCTAGAACCAGGAAGAATGGAGGTGGGACAGATATTGTAAACAATGACAATGTCCCTCTGTGGCCTTTTTAAAAAGATAAAAACTTGCAAAAACACCCAGCCGGCTGATAAGGAAATCTGTTTCAATGTAGCCTTCCTTCCAAAATGATTGAGACATTAGACTGTTGTGTGATTATTTCACTGTAAAATTCTTACACATTGTGTGTGAATGTGTGCATAAATGGGTGAATGACTGAATGTAGTGTGAAGCGCTTTGGGGTCCTCAAGGATGAAATAAAGCGCTATACAGTACAGGCCATTTACCATATTGCACCTTTAATTTATGTCATACATAATTTTTAAGAATATTGAGAGTTCCTTAGTTTAAATCTATTGTATGCCCAGCTGAGAAACACCATGTAATGCATTAGGCCTTGTCCACACAAAGCCAGTATCTCACAAAACAAATATATTTTTTTCTAAGATTTGGCCTATCATCCACACCATAACACAGATTTAAGACATCAAAAATGGCTCTTTCTAAAAACTCTGACCAAAGTAAAGATTTGCAAACTTTCTGTTTTAAGCATTTGCTTGTGGACGTAAATAACCAGTGTTTTAGGTTTCGCAACGTCACACCCCACGACAAAAATGCTCTGACATCACATGTGTGACCTGTGTATACACTCAGAAACAGCATTAATGCCCTCAGAGCTGTGTTGGCATTGTCGATGGTTCAAACACTTTTTGCTTGCTTGCTTGTACAAGCTCAATTACTGCTCTATGATAGAATCTAGAAAGAGAACATTATTCTGAGTGGATAGGATTTGGGGAACTACCGACAGATTTGGCATGCCTATGAATGTGCTTACCAATGCACTTATGCAGTTAGGCCTGGATGTTTATTTTTTAAATGTGGTGGTGAGGATAATCAATTGAAATAAAAACGTAAACTATAATCTTTAGCTCGCTCCACAGATCAGATTCAGTTAAGGTGACTTGGTGAAATAAGGACAGTGACTTGTGTTGAAAGATCATACCCAGTGTTTTTGGTAAGTAAACATGAATACAAAACATGGTGTAGCTGGTCTTTGTCTGCCAGCAACATGACATCTTCCTTTTGGAAGAGTTTAGAGTGACCAGGTGAGGAAACATATCAGATTGCAGGCAAATGGGGGCATAGAAGCAATAGATGACAAGGAATAAATACAGTCCTTTACCAGACAGACATTTGCAGTATTTAACGTAAGTATTCCTGGTATATATTTTTAAGAGGGTTTTACTGCTTCATGTTGGCACAGCTTTTGTGTGTCTTTTATTTGCTCAGTGGCAGCTGGTTTCAAAATATAAAGTATTTACATATGGACATCTTTTTGAGCATAAATCGACAAAACATATTAACTTCACCTTCAGCTCACGTACACCAAGAACTTCTACAGTGGCTTTCAGAGAAGCAGGGGTGTTTGCACTGTTTCTGAAGTACAGGAGCAGCCGTTTCAAGAGGTCTCTCAGTGCAGCCATGTAAAGTACCTCCACAGATGCATGCTTACATGGTAAAGCTGCCCTGTGTGAAGCACAGTGGACACTTGGGAAACCATGGCCATTCCTCTGATAGGTATTTTGCAACTCTGTCAAGGTTGTTGTTGAAGATATTTACTTTGGTATCTGTGGGAAAGATAGAAAAAAATGTCAATCTATTAAGACAGTGGGTCTCAAAACTTATATTAAAATTATCGATATACTGTCAGAACATTTTCCAACAGAACTACAACAGGATTTTGACTTTTCTGTTTGCTGTTTTGTCTCAAAAATAAAGAAAAAAATCATACATGTTCATTTCGAGAGTAAAACTTGACAAGATTTCAAGTTGGAAAAATAAGTCGAAAGGGTCCCTGAAGTCATCAATTTAAAAAGTGAAAGACAGATTTCTCACAATTCAAGATCTCCTCTATTAAAGACACTTCTGATTGTTTATAAACTCAGCAAAAAAAGAAACGTCCCTTTTTCAGGACTGTGTATTTCAACAATAATGTTGTAAAAATCCAAATAACTTTACAGATCTTCATTGTAAAGGGTTTAAACAATGTTTTCCATGCATATTCACTTAGGGGCTGTTTACACGACAACGTCTTTCAGCTAAACGGAGGTTTTTCTCTCCGATTCGGCCTCTTGTTTACACGACAACGGGAAAACGGGGGGGCGAAAACGCATCTTTTGGGAAACGGCTTCCAGAGTGGAGAGTTTTGAAAACGCTGGGGGATTCGTTGTCGTGTGAACGCAAGCCGGAGAAGTTTGAAAACAATGACGTCACTGCCAGCCACCTACGGACGTGTTGCACTTGCGCACTCCGCCTTTCTACAGAAAAACAACAATGGTAGATCCAGGTATGCTGTTACTACTGATGCAGCTTCTGAAGTAATTTGGTCTCTGTAAGCAAAACTTAGAGAACATCAGGCTTCTATGCAATCGCCAACGGAAACGCATACAGTACGTGCGTAAAATAATTAATACTCCTTTATTTAAGTGGGGAACTACAAGAAGACCGCCATTGTTAGTTATCATGAAATTTTTCTTTTCCGGGTTGTGAGGGGGAAACCTTGGAACACTGCATACATGGGCCACACTGCCATCTAAAGGCCGGGCAAATGTACTACATCGTTTTCCATCGCGCGCCCTGTCGTATAAACGCAGTGTGTTTTCACCCGTGTATTCAAACAAAAACGGCAACCTTGTCGTGTAAACAGCCCCTTAACCATAATCAATTAATTAACATGCACCTGCGGAATGGTCGTAGTAGGCATTAAAGGTCACAGTTCTAAAAACGCAGGACACTAAAGAGACTTGTCTACCGACTGCATTAGGCATGCTGCAGGGAGGCATGAAGACTGCTGATGTGGCTAGGGCAATAAATTGCCATGTCCGCACTGTAAAACAACTAAGACAGCGCTACAGGGAGACAAGAAGGACAGCTGATCATCCTCGCAGTGGAAGACCATGTGTAACAACACCTGCACAGGATCGGTACATCCGAATATCACACCTACGTGATAGGTACAGGATGGCCACAACAACTGCCCGAGTCACACCAGGAACACACAATCCCTCCATCAGTGCTCAGACTGTCCGCAATAGGCTGAGAGAGGCTGGACTGAGGGCTTGTAGGCCTGTTGTAAGGCAGGTCCTTACCAGACATCACCAGCAACAACGCCGCCTATGGGCACAAACCCACCTTCACTGGACCAGACAGGAGTGGCAAAAAGTGCTCTTCACTGATGAGTCACGGTTTTGTCTCACCAGGGGTGATGGACGGATTCGTGTTTATCGTTGAAGGAATGAGTGTTACACCGAGGCCTGTACCCTGGAGCGGGATCGATTTGGAGGTGGGGGGTCCGTCATGGTCTGGGGCGGTATATCACATCACCATCGGACTGAGCTTGTTTTCATTTCAGGCAATCTCAATGCCTTGCGGTACAGGGAAGACATCCTCCTCCCTCATGTGGTACCCTTTATGCATACTCATCCAGACATGATCCTCCAGCAGGACAATGCCACCAGCCATGCTGCTCGTTCTGTGCGTGAGTTTCTGCATGACAGCAATGTCAGTGTTCTGCCATGGCCAGCGAAGAGCCCGGATCTTAATCCCATTGAGCATGTCTGGGACCTGTTGGATAGCAGGGTGAGGGCTAGGGCCATTCCCCCCAGAAATGTCCAGGAACTTGCAAGTGCCTTGGTGAAAGAGTGGGGTAACATCTCACAGCAAGAACTGACAAATCTGGTCCAGTCCATGAGGAGGAGATGCACTGCAGTACTTCAAGCAGCTGCTGGCCACACCAGATACTGACTGGTACTTTTGATTTTGAGCCTCCCTTTATTCAAGGACACATTATTCTATTTCTGTTAGTCACGTCTCTGTGAAACATTTTTGGTTTATGTCTTATGGTGATGACTCTTTTAATGTTCATACAAATATTTACACACATTAAGATTACTGAAAGTAAAAACAGTTAGAGGACGTTTCTTTTCTTGCTGAGTTTACATTACAATGTGTTCCTATACTTAAATATATGAACACAACCTCTACTGAACAAGGTCCTTCACTACTTGAATATATAAAATGCAGGAACTTACTATACAATTAGCTGGTATAGCTGATTTTAACTAGTCTGGCTGTCAAGTACTGAAATCGCCTAAACCTACAGCTAGAACATGGTTATCTTTGGTTTGATGCTATTACCTGAACTAATTCCTAACTTGAAAGGTAAATGGCATGCATTTAACCAATGGTATGTCTCAGTACCAATAATCATCTTTTTTGCTGTTTGAGAACCATTGTTTGAAGAAACATATGGTACATGATCAAATTAAACTGAATCTGCACTGCATGTTTTATATGTTATTCATAGATTATAAAGTTAATAATCATGTTAATAGAGTTCCCTCCTCTTCTGCTCTCTCATTTATGTAACCACACAGTTAAAAACATATTATCATTATGAAAACCACTATCAGTACATGGAACAACCACCCAGGTTCTGTCTTGCAGGCAATCTCATGTAAAAACAGAATTTGTATTTCAGACAAGGCAATTAATTTCCAGGCTGCACCTATCATTATGAAGTTAAATTTTAATTACTCATTTCAGGGCAGTTACAGCAGAAGCCCCGGCACAGAGGAGATAATGTGACTTTTCGTTCATCTGCAGGGGAGTGGGGGGAAGGATTTAGCAGCCGTGGTGGCGAGTGCAGGCGATTTTTGTGACAATCAGACTATAATTATGTGCGGCGACGCAGCCAACCGCAACACGGCCCAATGTCATTAACTTGCTGCCCACCGCAGTCTGAAAGAGGCTGGTGGTTGCGGGAGGGGTTATCATTATTTTCCATTATGATGAAGGGAGCAGAATTCCACGAGAGCCAGAAAAAAATAGATACAATATTTTTTTTGTAACTGAGCTTCATGTTACCAGCTTATTTAGCTGAGATTAAGGAGTTAAACCTTGCCATTGTCACAAAAAGGGGGGGGGGGGGGGGGGGGTCACAGGGATCCAGTGCTTGAAGAACAATGTGCATTTTCATTAGGATTCTCTAATACCTCCCTGACATTAATGATAAATCTCAAGCTGCTAGTTAATATGGACTAAAGAAGTGGCTATCTGTGGAAATAATACTATGTCCGTGAAGAGGAACAGGCATAGATTCTGGGCAATTTATTTTTTTTGCTGCATGCACAATGTGACAGCGACTGGTATCTGGAAACAGGATACTGCATCAAAGAGTGCTGGCACCATTCATACTCATCTCTTTGACTATCCTGCATCAAAAACAAATAGAAAGTGTTTCCACAATCTTGCAGTGACATGTGCAACAGCTACGGTGTTCCAGGATTCAGCAGGAGCCCTCTAGTACAGTATTTGAGACAAACATTTTGGAATTATGGATGAATATTTCATGCCCTGATGGACTGGGATCAGGCCTGAGAAGCAGCTGGCAGTGGATAGATCCATACTATCACATTTATTCTAATGCTTTGATATGTCTCCGCCTTATAATATCAATGTGGAGTGATCTGAGAATCTGTCGATGTTTCCTTAAAAGGAAAACCAGGAAATAGAGACTGGGAGAGGGAGAGTGATTGTCTTACCAAAATGTGCTGAGACATATTTTATTCTAATGCTTGTTTTAGACATCAAGGAAAGTGGCACTCATTCTGTGAGTGGGGTAGGAGTCTCTAAGCCTTCTTCTACATTCCAGGAGGGGTTGTTCTCTCATTTCACTGCTGGTCCAGCAGAGAGGCAGTGCAACAATGTCTTCCAACAAACCAAACCACAGTGTTTCTGTAGTATTATAATATTCATAAACTGAGCTGCGACACTAAACCAAGTTATAAATAAGATATAAATGAGGTTTCAAATCATTGACTTAATGAGCCTTGAAGGGATTTCAATTTGCATTGCCAAAGTAATATTCCTTATACACCTGTGTGAGGAGGCCATTGAAACTTGTAGGTACTTAAAGGACATCTGATGTTCAACGTTATGCTTGCACTTTTAATTTGAGGAGGATCCAGCAATATAATTATGTGAAAATAATTTAAATAAATTAGTGAAGTGTCAGTTTTTCATTGAAAATATAAAGAAAAAAATTAGAAGAGACATGTGGCTAAAGTTAAAAGCATTCTTTGCTTAACTTACTGTTTTAAAATATAAATATAAATATAAAAGTTTCTATTGCTGTTAGTAATATTCTGTTACGGTATTTTGCATTATCAAAAGGGGAATTGAGAAGTGGACTATTTGAATCTTAAAGAATTATTAAGTCTCCTAAGTTGGTGCAAATATATTTTTCTCTTTCAGCACCACAAAGGTTCTGTCACATTAGTACAGACAAAAACTACTGGGTCATGGTAATGGTTAAGCCTAAGTTTTATGCTGTTGGGATAGAAGTTTGGTACTTTTAACCAAACATTGGGTCAGAAATTGGAACCCAGTTTGCTGGGAAGGAAAAGAGAAGACGAAGCCCTACTATTCCTGACAGACCACCATTTCAAATGACCTGATGAGTTGTCAACTGATCTCTTACAGTGGATGAAATTAATACTGGTAAGATGTTGAATGTTAGAGTATCATGTTATTAATTTCAATTCATACTTAGGGTAGGATAATTATTTAACAACCCATGCAATTAATTTACAGCCATAAAGATTTTTTCAAATTCACTTTTTAAATTTTACTTGTTTAGTTATTAAGTTATTTTTTTATTTATTTCTTACAAACGCTTTATTTAAAATGGGAAGAAAGCTAGTTCTTGGTTTGCATTGTTTGATTTGTTTCGTTGTTGTTTTTTTCCTTTCCCTGCTGTCCTGCGGGTATGGAGATGGACTGGGATGTTTTCTTTGTTCCCCTTCCTCTCTTGTATTTTCAACCTACCCTCTCCCTCTTAACTTTTTTCCTACTTCTCTTCATCTTCATTCTTTCTTTCTTCCCCTTTATTTTCTGTCTCCGTGTCCATAATATCAGAAAAAAACATAGCAATTTCTAAAGAAAGAGAAAAAATGGGGAAGATAGAAAAGTATGAAGAAATAAATGATAACTAAGTAGCCTTAGTTTAGTTTCTTAAATAATTACCAACCTAATTTGTTTAATTAGGTGTAGTTTATACATGTAAAAAATAACTTATCAGTATCTGCGCTGATATGGAGAAAATTAAAGGGATGTTAGTCACAAAATCATCCCACACATAACCAATGATGCAGAGAGAGGGAAATGATTGGTGTCTACAGCCTCCCCACTATTTACTGCTGTGTTGGACAAGGCCAGAAACAAGATAGTAAACAACAATGAGATCTAATGTCTGCACTTTACTCGCCAGGGACATAGAAATACACTCTCAGTACCACAGTACATGGGAGAAAGTGTATGAGCTTTTTCTGACTAAAAAATATGAACTCCAGATTCTATTTAGATCAAAAAGTCTTTGACACTTGTTAAATGATAAAAAGATAAGGCGATAGAGTTAACAGCTCCCTTAGCAATGTGAATTTAGGGAATCTCTTTCTCACACACACACACACACGCTCGCACACACGTTCTAATTCAAGGTGCATTTATTATGCTTTTGAACAAGACATGAAAGCTCCTCCAGCATTTTTAGCTCTAAAGTTCACTCTAAATATCTAACCTAAAGCTGAAGTAAGAAGTCAATTTTCTTTGACATTATTAAAATGTTGCCTATTTTCATTCTTTGCTAACCTGCAACATGCCAGTCAATAGGTTTCCACTATCGGAACTTCAGGGTAATTTAACCAGAGCTTTTTCCGACGGGCTGCTCCTCTCAGCCGCCATGTCTCCATACACAATCGACCCTTTAAGGAATCAGCTAAAGACATCCGCATATCAGGACTGTTTCAGCAGCGAGTAGCGTCTATCTAGCGTCTAGATAGAGCCATAATCTTTGCTATACTTTTTTGCGTATTTATCTTAAAGAAATATTGAAGTATACTATAAAATGAAAACTAACCTCTAACTAACTAACCAGCTGCAACAGTAATAATTTTGCAGGGAAGAGCCATGAATTGTCTTATTCTTAAATACAGCCCCACTTGTTTCACACAATACTAGATGATAGGCAATTTTTTTATTCCTCTTTTTCTTTCGCCTGGCAGCACAAAGATAGAAATGTTGACCTTTTCTGGCCCTTGAAAAACAACTAAATGTTTTATGTGGACCTCAGTAAATCTTTGATCCAAGTACCTCTACACAAGCTTTGCCCTACCTACATGGTTTTCTGAAAGACGGCAAATAGTTTCTGAAGCTTCTTTGATGGAGATGACAGCTTGAAGCCATAATAGGAAGGTTAGTTTTGGTCTGATTGCAGCTCTCCCTTTGAAATGAGCAATTGTGAAACACTGCACCACACCACAATGGAAGAGCTGGACACCAACTGCTACCATCTGAATGCAGGTTATTTTCCAGCTCATTAGGCATATTGATAAAGGTAAACAAATGGTAGAGTTTTAAGTAGGCCCAGAATTGCATCCCGCTAAGCCTTTCATTTAAAGTTTTTTGCTGTTGTTTGTGTTCATCAAGGACACTGATGCTTTATGAAAGCATGCAATATAGAAACTAATTGTGTAAATGCCATTTAAATACCTAAGAAAAAAAACGCAACTAGTAGTTTGTTTATCATATTTTTAAGAATAGATTACAAGTGTAATTTTGATCAACCTTATGCATGTACAATCTCTACACATATATTTTGTCCTTCCCATGAGCCTAATAAAGATGCCAAATGTACGGTGTACATTTTAGGACATCCTCAGCGGTCAGACTCAGGTGTCAGACATCACATGATAAAGCATCAGGTCTCAGGAAAATCGCCGTCAAATTTACGGAATTACAAAGTCATGTCTCAGACATCAGATGAAAAGGAGTCAGGTCTCAGGAAAAGCGGAGTCAGTCGAAAAGTTCTCAGACGAAAAGTTGTCAGAGTCAGGTCTCAGGAAAAACGGAGTCAGACGAAAAGTTATCAGACGAAAAAGAGTCAGGTCTCAGACATCAGACGAAAAAGAGTCAGGTCTCAGGAAAACCGCTGTCAGAAAAAGCGGAGTCAGACGAAAAATTCTCAGATGAAAAGTTATCAGTCAGGTCTCAGACATCAGACGAAAAAGAGCCATGTCTAATAAAATAAATAAATAATAATAAAACGGACATCAAAAATTAAATAAAATCAAATAACAAATATAAGCCGACAGGTTCATTGGATATAATTTGAATAAAATTCAATAGCTGATATACATCAGAAGCTGAAAAATATCCCGCGTCGTCACGACATGATACGTCATCAAAATGCGACCGTCATACGCAGCCTAATGTCTACTGAGAGCCGGTGTTGTGTCAAAAAGTGATGGTCTGCCAAAAACTGATCAGCCGCCGCGGGAGCGCGCATGTTTCTCGACATAACTCACAACATTTG
Organism: Valencia hispanica; assembly: GCA_963556495.2. Taxonomy (NCBI): domain Eukaryota; kingdom Metazoa; phylum Chordata; class Actinopteri; order Cyprinodontiformes; family Valenciidae; genus Valencia; species Valencia hispanica. The sequence continues at coordinate 20,123,464 of OY747711.1, forward strand.
CAGCTTAAAATTCGGCAAATCCAACATTATTGACATTGAAAAAGCACAAATATCCTTGTTAAATACTTTAGCAGAGTTTTCCCTCCATTTAATTTCTATAATTTTCTCCAGAGACTTACTGTGTTTTCTATTTCAGAAGTTGTTTAAAATGTTCGGCGTTTGTCTTAAACGGTCAAAATATGTAAGCCTGGATGTAATATTTGCAATTTAAATAGGTTTTTGGCTAAGAATTGGATATGTCTATGCTATAGCCTTGATATTAATTTAAAATAGCGTAAGATAACTATGCTGCATTGAATGTAAAGGCACAAGTTATGTAGATAAAAATAAATTATTTTCCAACAATTTTATCGATTTATCTGGTTTGTTTTGCCAATATTTTAATGTCATAGCCAACAACGTTTTATATTGTTTACGTTTTTATTTTTATTTAGTTTGACATGAAGCTAAAGTTAATTGTTTTTTGTTACTATGGAAACTCTCCATGGCACATTTTCTTTAGAAAAAATGTGACCAAACTGATTAAGCTCCTATGGCTTTACCCCGCTTTTCCTGAGACCTGACTCCTTTTCATCTGATGTCTGAGACATGACTGTGTAATTCCGTAAATTTGACAGCGATTTTCCTGAGACCTGATGCTTTATCATGTGATGTCTGACACCTGAGTCTGACCGGTGAGGATGTCCTAAAATGTACACCGTACAAATGAGTTGTTAAAAAAATAGATGGACATCACATGAAGAGGGATTGTGACGAATGAAAATGTGTGAATGAGGTGAGGGAGGTGGCGAAAAAGACTGATGCTAAGACAGAAAGATGTATGTAAAAATGTAGAATATGAGGTAGAAGATTATCGAGAAGAAATATATATCTGTTGGAAACATAGCCATGGTTACCAGACCAAAGCACAGATCTCCCGCCTGTGTAGAGTGCACAATCCACTCTCAGCTTTAACAGGAAAAGGAGGACTTCATGTCACACCTATTTTAGGACGGTGCCCCTCTCCCTTCTTCCTTTTTGTCCGTGGGCAACCACAAAGGAGAGGCGCAAGCTTTAAACCTCCTTCGCTGGCGAGGGGGAAGGTGAGCTTCTGAAAGAAGCTCATTGAATTTGGACAACTTCTACAGTCTGCTGATTGATCAGGTGAACTGTATTCGGCTGATGAAATAAGTCTTGAATGACAGAAAGAATCTTTTGAATTACAGTGTTGCAAAACACACAGCCACTGGGTGGCGCTAAACCACATTCTAGCTCCAACAGGAGAAGAAGAAGACCAGAGGTTTTATAAGGGCTTGAGTCATTGGCGCTCACTCTCTTCAGTTTGGGCTTTCAGCCAGACAGCGCTAGGAGGACCCATGTTTCCTTTGCTGGTGAGGGAAAAGACACGAGTTTCTGGTAGAAACTCACAACAAAGACGACAAAGACGGCTGATCGATCAGGTGAATCACAAACCACAGATGAGATAAACCCCACTCTTCTGCCCTGAGCCCTACAGAACCTCTCTGACTTACAGACGCTGCCGTGTGGAAGGGACTGCTAGCACGCTACTGCAAGCCGCAGAGCCGAGTCCAGACTGAACTGCTACCCCATCACGACAATGCACAGGGATGAATGGTGTGCTGGAAAGGTACTGTGACAGTGAAATGAGGTGGAGCTGATTGCTGTTTAGCAAGCCGGAGAGGACGACACGCCTTCCAAGCTAATGCTACCCGCGATCCAACAGCCATAATCCTCCCACTGCTATCGGACCGCAGCTCTTGTTAGCCTGCGGGCTAACATTGTTTTGGCTTCTCCCGTCATCTACGGAGCAACTTGGAGAACTTTAACCGTTCAATAAGGTCTGTCTGGGCAGAGGCGAGATTAGTTTAGTTTAAACAAGATTTAAGGGTTGTTTATTTTCACTGTGATTTGTTACTTTGTGTAAGATTTCATTTATTGCTTGGGTACAAACAGGCCGGTTGGCCTGGAGGTTTAAACAGTGATTTTCGAGGTTTCTGATGGAAAGTCGTTTTAAATCCTGCAACCTGAGTTACCCAGTCTGACAGTTTTCCCCTTGTTTGGTGTTTAATCAATGAACCAGAGCGACTTTAAGCAGCACCACATAAGTTAGCTGTAGGCTACATGCTCTAGTGAACCACGTGGGCCTGCCTTTGACTGCTCCTTATTCATAAATAAAGACTGCCATTAATGCTATACAAAATAGGGATCGACTTTAAAACAGATAGTATAAACACTAAAACTAATCTTTTAAGTCATTTTTGAAACCGGCTTCTTGGTAAGTCAAAATACTAAATTAGATCAACATAATTGGTACAGCCGTTAACATCAACATAAAGTCTAAATATTAAATTAGGCTGCGTTCACACTGCAGGGCTTAATGCTCAATTCCGATTTATTGAAAAAAGTAATTTTTTTTGCAAGGCTGTTCACATTTCCATTAAATGCGACCTCTTGTGATCTCCTGTGTGAACGGGAAACTCGTGAAATGACCCAGAATCGACCCGCATGCGTAGAAGAATACTCAACGGTCAATGACGTCACTTGTTGTTTGCGGAAGTAGTTAAAACATGGATGTCAACAGTGGAGCTCGTTTAGCATTATTAAAGTTTTTTTCACAACGGAGCCAGCACAATTTTAATCTTCTTGTTTTAAGGAGAAAAATAAAAAGGAGGAGAGCAAGGTTTCTGGTCATGGCGTTTTGTGGAGCAGTGGTAGCAACGTCAGTACAGAGAAACGTGTGGGTTCGGAGTCGCAGCCAGGAGTGGTGGGATACTGATGTGAGGGGCTTCACTAACACAGAATTCGTCAGTAAGTTCCGAATGTCCAGATCCACTTTTGATTATGTTTACTCTGTCACGGGAAGAGACATGTCTGCGGCAGCCCATAATGGTGGAGAAACGCGTTGGAGTTGGAGTGCATTGGCTAGCAACAGGTGCGTGCTATCGTACAATAGCTAACTTGTTTGGCATAGCCAAGTCTACTGTCTGCTCCATTGTACACGAGTTCTGCGAAGCAGTTCGCTGTGTCCTCATGCCCCATTACATATAACTGCCCAAAGGGGATGACCTCCAAGAGGACATTGAAGGCTTCCGCCAGAGATGGGGTTTCCCTCAGTGTGGAGGAGTGTCATGTTTCGTTTCTGTGGACTCTAGTGCGGACACACAAACGACCAGCAGAAACAGGAGGTTAGCTATAAAGCAGATGATTTATTGTTTGCCCCCACAGGAACGGAACGACTGGAGGTAATCCACAGAGCTCGGGGTATGATACTCGGAACGGAACTTGGGAGGGAGGCAGCCACTGATGGGGAGAGGAGATGAAGGTGAGTGGGTTACCATGAATCAGAGGGGAAGCAGGAATGGAATCTTGGCTTACTTGGATAGTACGATTGTCCTCAGCTCGGGGGGGGGGGAAAGAGAGTCGCGGTGTGTCCAACGTAACTCCGTCCAGGTTGTTCCGATCCCCAAGGTGGTTGAGGGTGGACCGACAGAAGAGGGCTTGGTCGAGCTCGGAGCAGGGCAGCAGGAGAGCAGCAGGAGGATCAGGGGAAGCAGGCTGAGATCGGATCACAAAGGCTTGATGATAACGAATCGGGAAGGCGATCAGTCATCCGACAAGGTTAACGATCTGGCGTCTGCCCCCAGTCAGCGTTCCCCTTTTAACTGCCGCTCCTTGATTGCCTTAACTGCGATCAGCTGGGAGATGGCAACAAGCTGCGCCCTCTGTGGAGAAACAGGTGAGAGAACACCAAACACACACACCCTGACAGTACCCCCCCCTCAATGGACGCCTCCTGGCGGCCAAACCTGGCTGGAAGAGGCAGAAGCCCTCTCAAAGTCCGTTATGAGGGAAGGATCCAAAATGAAAGAGCGGGGAACCCAACGGCGCTCCTCTGGGCCGTACCCCACCCAGTCCACGAGGTATTGGTGACCCCGGCCCCGAGGTCGCACATCCACTATGCGGCAAACCGTGTAGGCAGGGTGCCCATCAATGATCCGGGCGGGAGGAGGGGGTTCGGAAGGAGGGCACAAGGGACTGGCAGAAACCGGCTTAACCTGGGAAACATGAAAAACGGGATGGACCCGGGTATGGGCCGGGAGTTTTAAACGGAGCGTCGAGGGGCTGATAACCGACTCGACGGGAAAAGGCCCTAGGAAACGAGGTGCCATCTTCCTTGAGACTCCTTTCAAGGGAAAGTCACGGGCTGACAGCCATACTAATTGACCAGGTGTATATTGGGGAGCGGGGCGACGGTGTAGGTCAGCGTAACGCTTGTTTTGGGCGGATGAGCGTTGGAGGGCTGCCCTGGTCAGCTCCCAAACTCTTCTGCAGGACTTGATGTGAGAATGGACAGAGGGAATGGTGGAATTGGGAATCGAGCTGGGGAGGAGAGACGGCTGGTACCCGAGGGAGGCCTCAAAGGGGGAGACCCCGGTGGCCGCTGATGTGTGGGAATTGCGTGCGTACTCGACCCAAGGAAGGTGGGAGCTCCAGGTGGAAGGGTTCGTTGCGCAGACGCAGCGAAGGGAGCTCTCCAGCTCCTGGTTCAGTCTCTCGCACTGGCCGTTAGATTGTGGGTGGAAGCCTGAGGTTAGTTGGGTCCGGGCCCCAAGAGCTGCGCAGAAGTCCCTCCACACACGGGAGATGAACTGGGGACCCCGATCCGAGAGGATCTCCACAGGGATGCCGTGAAGCCGAAAAACGTGTAGACAGAGGAGCTTGGCGGTCTGGGCTGCAGTAGGCAATCTGGTAAGTGGAATGAGATGGCAGGCCTTTGAAAAACGGTCAACAATGGTTAGGATTACTGACTTGCCATGTGATGTGGGCAGTCCGGTGACAAAGTCTAGGGCGATGTGGGACCAGGGCCGAGCTGGGATGGGGAGGGGTTGAAGGTAACCCGAGGCGGGCTGATGTAAGCTTTTGTTGCGGTTACATGTAGGACAGGCCAAAACATACTCCCTCACATCTTTATTGAGCCCTGGCCACCAGAAATAACGGCGGAGGAGTGCAATAGTTCGACTCGTCCCTGGGTGACAGGAGAATCTGGAAGTGTGCCCCCATTGGATGACTCTGGAGCGAACAGATGATGGGACAAAGATACGATGCGGAGGACCTCCCCCAGGGTCAGGCTTGGGCGTGCTTGATAAGGGACTCGATGTCCCAGGTGAGTGATGCCACGGAGCAGGAGGGTGGGAGGATGGGTGCAGGAACGTCGGGATGGTCGTCAGATGACTGCTGGCGGGACAGAGCGTCAGGTTTAATGTTCTTGGAACCTGGCTTGTAAGTGATATTTAGATTAAAACGAGAGAAGAATAAAGACCAGAGGTATTGACGGGGGTTTAATCTTTTGGCTGCTTGGATGTAGAGTAAGTTCTTGTGGTCTGTCCATACTATGACCGGGAGCTCCGAACCCTCCAGCCAATGCCGCCACTCCTCCAGGGCCAACTTGATAGCGAGGAGCTCTCGGTCACCTATGCTGTAATTCCTCTCCGCAGGGGTGAAACGCTTTGAGAAAAAAGCACAGGGATGCAATTTCTGATCCTGGGGAGAACGCTGTGAAAGGACAGCTCCGACTCCGGTATCCGAGGCGTCAACCTCCATAATGAACTGGATCTTTACGTTGGGGAAAATGAGAATGGGTGCTTCGGTGAATCTCACCTTTAGATGTTGGAAGGCCTGGTCTGCTGCTTGGTCCCAGATGAAAGGTCGCTTAACGGAGGTGAGGGTGGTTAGAGGGGCTGCGATGACGCCGAAATCCCGAATGAAGCGTCTGTAAAAATTAGCAAACCCCAGGAACCGTTGCAGCTGCCTTCTGGACGTGGGAATGGGCCAGTCTTGGACCGCCTTAATCTTACTGGGGTCAGCCTTCACCTGTCCACCCTCGAAGACATAACCCAAAAAGGAGACAGATGACAGATGAAATTCACATTTTTCAACTTTAACATAGAGAGAATTCTCTAGCAGCCGTTGAAGAACTAGCCGGACATGCTGGCAATGCTGTGGCAGATCCTTGGAGAAAATAAGGATATCATCAAGGTAGACGAAAACAAAAACATTTAGAAAATCACGGAGCACATCATTCACCAGATGTTGAAAAACGGCCGGGGCATTGCAAAGGCCAAAAGGCATGACCAGGTATTCGAAGTGCCCGATGTGGGTCTTAAAGGCCGTTTTCCACTCGTCACCTCCGCGGATCCGAACAAGATGGTAAGCGTTCCGCAGGTCGAGCTTTGTGAACACTGTAGCCCCCTGCACGGCCTCAAAAGCTGAGGTGATGAGAGGTAATGAATACTGGTTCTTGACTGTGATGGCATTTAGACCTCTGTAGTCAATACAGGGACGTAAAGTCTTATCCTTTTTCTCCACAAAGAAAAATCCCGCTCCCAGGGGAGAAGTGGAAGGGCGAATTAGGCCCACGGCCAGGGAATCGTTAACATATGTCTCAAGGGCAGCTCTCTCCTTGGCGGACAGGTTGAAGAGACGTCCAGAGGGAAGAGGGGCCCCAGGGAGGAGATCGATGGCGCAATCGTAAGGCCTGTGAGGAGGGAGAGAGAGAGCCTTGGATTTACTAAAAGCTTGCTGCAGATCATGGTACTCGGGGGGGATTTTAGTCAGGTCTGGCTGATCAGAAACTGGGACTGCTACAGAGGAACCGGAACTGGGAATGGCCGAACGCAGGCAGTTTTGGTGACAGAACCCACTCCAGGACTCAACCCGTGCTTTAGCCCAATTAATGCTCGGGTTGTGAGTGGCCAACCAGGGGTAACCTAAGACTAAGGGGGCGTCTCTATTGGGAAAAACAAAGAAAGAAATCTGCTCATGGTGGTTGCCAGAAAGGACCAGTCTTAAGGGGACAGTTTGATGGGTTATCTCAGTTAGGGTCCTTCCATCAAGAGCAGTTACATTTAAGGGAACAGAAAGCGCTTCCACCGGAAGGTTATATTTACCCACAATCTCAGGGCAAATTAAATTCTGCTCGGACCCTGAGTCAACGAGTGCTTGGAGAGAGATGTGGGTCTGGTGAACTAAAATCAAAGCGGGCAACATGGGCCTGGGGTTAGAGTTATTGACCCCGCCCGACAGGACCCCCAGACTCACTGCCGGACTGGATCTTTTGGACGAGCGGGGCAGGTTGAAATAAAATGACCCGGGGTACCGCAATATAGGCAGCAACGGCCTTCCATACGGCGCTGCCGTTCCGTCGGAGAAAGCCGAGCCCTGCCGATCTGCATCGGCTCGGGAGAGGGTAGACGTGCAGGAGGAGCGGGGAATGTGAAATCCGCCGAGGGGGCGGCTGACGGAGAGGAGGAAACAAACTGCGGTTTAGATCTTCCTCTTGATCTCTCGCGTAACCTGTTGTCGATCTTGATCGCGAGATCAATCAAACTATCCACGGACTCGGGTTCGTCGCGGTAAGCGAGCTCATCTCTAATTTGCTCGTTCAGGGAATTAAGAAAAGCAGCCTTAAGTGCCGGTCGGTTCCAGCCAGACTCAGCAGCTAGGGTGCGGAACTCAACGGCCAGGTCGGCGACTGAGCGGTTTCTTTGTTTGAGTTCCCACAGAAGCTTGGCAATCTGTTCCTCGCCCCTCGTGACGCAGAAAGTCTGCTTGAACTGTCTAAGAAACTCGTCAAAGGAGGAGCTGCTGAGGGAGCTTTGGTCGAAGCTGGCCTGGGCCCATCGAAGGGCTCTGTCTCTCAACAGGGCTATAATATAAGAGATCTTATTAGCGTCCTCACTGAAAGTTCGAGGGGAACGTTCGAATGCCAGAGAACACTGTAACAGGAAACCCTGACTTTTTGATAGGTCGCCGGCGAAGGGCTCGGGAGGTGGTGAGACTACCTCGCGAAAAGCTGGAGAAGGAGACGGGTCAGCAGTGGCCGGGGGGGGGTGATGTTTGGGTAGTAAGTTTGGAACTGAGATCCTGGATTACCTTGGTTAACTCATGGAAACTCTGTAGGAGCGCAGTCTGCTGCTGCTGCATGTTCTGAAGAGCGGCTTCATGACGACCCAGGAGCATGCCCTGCTCGGAGACGGCTGAACGTAAGTGTGCCGCAGAGTCCGATTGGCCAGATCACCAAACACACACACCCTGACAAGGAGCTGTTGATGGGAGTCATATCCCCATCATTGCTCCAGAGGATAACCACGCAGAGTATTTCAACCGTAAAGGGTGGCACTCGGTTCTGCTCCAGGGTGTCGTGAATCATCGGTTTTGGTAAGAAATATAGATATTGTTATTATAATAGTTTAAATGTACTGTACTTGCCTCACTTTCTTTTGGTACAACCATACATCTGCAAGAATATTATCCTTGAAAGTATATAAATTCTACCATGGCATATTCCGTAATTTAACACTGTCTTCCAACAGCTTCACCAACATCTATGCTGGATGGCCAGGGAGTGTTCATGATGCGAGGGTACTCCGGAATTCCCATGTGTACTCACTCGCAGAGAGAGGGGAGTTTTTTCCACCAGTGAGTAATAATAATACTAGTGATTTATAACGTCTACAATCTGTCTTTAATTATTTTGAGTTTTTTTATGCTTTTAAATCTTAAGGACACTGAGGAGATAATGGGCGTTCAAGTGGCAATCATGCTGCTCGGTGACCCGGCTTATCCCCTTCGAAGCTGGCTGTTAAAAGGATACTGTGACACAGGGACCCTGACAGTTGAGCAGAAGTACTTCAATGAGCGCCACAGCAGAGCCAGGATGACTGTGGAGTGCGCATTCGGACGACTGAAGGGCCGGTGGAGGTGCCTTGCTAAACGGCTGGATGTGGACGTTTCCCTCGTCCCCACCATAATCAGTGCATGTTGCAGACTCCACAACGTGTGTGAAATGCATGGGGAGATTTATGAAGAGGCTGGTGGAACTGTTCTTCATGTTGAGAGATTGGCTGAAGGAGGGGGATTTGTAGATGTGCAGCCAGCAAGAGTCAGAGAAGCACTGACTCAGCTTTTTGTTAGCCAACGTTGAGCCACAAACTGGGCTGTCACAATAATTATTATATTGTTCAACATTCGTACTTTTTTACCTCAATATTTATCTGTAAATATAATTGCACTTTTTGGACACATTTTTCTAATGTAATACTATATTTTTAACATTTGTAGGTTGCGTTTAATCAGAGTTTGTTTATAGGGGGCTATTTTAAGTGTTTAAGTACTTTTCAGCTTTACTGTCATTTTTTGGCTTTAGAGTTAGTTTCTGTGTCATTACAAGGTCTTCAATATCACTTATCACAATATTTTAATGGCTCAATATATTGAATCCTGTTATCTTGACAGGCCTAACCACAAATTATTTGTTTTGTGCTGCTTTGCTGAATTGTTATCATAGCTGCAATAACTTTATAAAAAAATTTAAATACTGTTATTGCTGTTTCCTTTTTATTAAGAGAAAATAGTGTGGCTATAATAGTGCAAATTTTACCCACGTTTTAACACAGCAGAACAGTAGAACTGACAGGAAAACTTCACAGTGTATTAGCAAACAAATACAATACAACATATTCAATGTAGCGTCAAGTAGGTGGATGAACTGGGTTGTAAAGCTGAATTGGTGCCTGGTAGAAAGGTGGCTGTGGAGGCTGGGTTGATCTCTCCGAGATATCATGGCGAACATTTTACGATCATGCTCATGCTGAGCTGCTTGCATCTTCAACAAAAGATCTGTGTCGTCATCTTTAAGGGCCCTGGAAATCTTGTCAGCAAACACCTCTAGCATTGCCTCCATCTTTGATTTTATTTTTCTCTTCTTGGCAGTAGTAGCTGTAAAAAGAAAAAAAGAACAGATCAAAATAAGGATTACAATGTTGGTTTATTTTTTTATTAGTATAACCTTAAAAGCGGCAAGCATTCCAGTTTATATGTAGTAATAATTATGATTATTTATGGCCATTTATAAACAATACTAAGCTGTTCAGGAGTGGAAGCCAGTTCAACATTCAATTCAAACAAATTAATTTCATATCCCATGTTTTAGGTCGAAGGTTGCCAAGACTATTAACCTCTTAACTTCCACCTTAACAGAGTGCATTTTCTTGGGCTTTACCCAAATCTAAAAGCTTACAGCCTACAGACTAGACTAACGCCTCTTTTGAAAGCTACAAAATTGATCTCACATTGTTGTGTTGCCATTATGTTTTGACTGTTTTTTTATGACCACTCTTCTGTCGTTTTTTTGTTGCGCTTTCATCATATTGTGCATTTCTTTTTGTCACGTTTTCCTCACTTTTGTCATGTTTTTGTCACATTTTCGTTGCTTTTTTCCAAGAAGCTTTTAGATTTGGGCAATGACAAACTGTAGAAAATGTGCTTGGTTCAGGTGGGGGTTAAGAGGTTAATTGAGTTTGAAAACTATCAAAATACAGCCAAGAACTTTCTTACAAGCAGTGGGTGTGGAAGATGCATGTCTGTTCACAGATGTATCTTCACTTGCTGCAGAACTTTCTTCGGAGGGAGACGCAGAAGACGAAAGAGCTACAAGGGTCCCATCACCTGTGTATGCATTTAACAAACTGTCACACATCGTATTTCAATGTTATAAAGTTAAGTCACAGGTAGCGATAGGCCATGTGCAAATAATCCACCTGTATCACCGCAAGAGCTACTAGCTGGGCTGGAGGCGACAGCTGGGGGATCTGGGCTCTTCTCCTTGAGCTCCTCTTTGGCAAAGCAGCTGTCCAACAGTTCTAGTGGCTGAACGCTGGGCTTATCCCCCAAAACGCGGTCCAGCTCTTCATAAAATGGACAGCTGATACATTGACGGCTACTTCGTTTGTTCCAGTCCTTAACCTCCTTGTATTTGGCTCGGAAGCTTTTTATTTTTTGCTGGCATTGGAGCCAGGATCGTTTGTAACCACGCACGGCCATTTAGCTGGAAATGTTTTCATAAACCGCCCGGTTCCGATAAGAGCCCTCGAGTTTGGCCTGAATAGAGCTGTCCCCCCAAATATTATTTAAATCAGAAACCTCGCTACTCTTCCATTAACTGTTCTCAGCATCGTCCGCCATGGTTGCTGTTTATCTTCTCAATCCCGCCTACTTCAACCCAGAATTATGACGTTTGTCGCGTATCAATGACGTTGGGGTCGGATACATGCGACCTGGCCGTTCAGACTGAAGTCGCATTTCAAAAGATCGGATACGTATCGGATTTTGGACCACATACCCAAGAGGCCTGGGTCGCATTTGAAAAGATCGGATCTGTGTCGTTCAGACTGCCATGAAAAGATCAGATACAGGTCGCATAGGGGCAAAAAAATTGGAATAGGGTCGTTTCAGCCTGCAGTGTGAACGTAGCCTTAGATCAATCACCGTGGTGACTGATCTATAAAATACAATCAATTATCTAAAGGTTATTGATTTCTAATTCAGCAAATGGTTTAATTAAACATTGCTTCTTCCAAATAATGTTTTTCCGTCTTCAGCAAATGGTTTTATGAAACATTGCTTCTTCCAAATAATGTTTTTCTTCACTTCTGCTTTGCATTGTGAATTGGTGGTTTGAAAACAAACCACAAGATGCTGATTAGTCTTAAACTAACCACAATTAGTTTAAAACTAACTCAGCTTCATTACCAAAACTGCTCAATACAAGCCTTGGTCTTTAAGCAAACATATTTATTCTGAACTGTGACATCATTATCAAGTTATTGGTTATTGTTCTTTTTCTGTGCATATTTATCACTTTTATTGTTTTACTTTTGGGTGTTTTATTATAGTTATTCTTTTCTTAGTAGTTTAGTTGTGTGTTACTAGTTTGAGATTCTTGATTAAAGCATGTTAACTGAAAGTGGAATTCTTTTGTAATAAACTCTTGTATTTTGGAAAACCGTTGTTATTTCACGTACATGTGTAGTAACTTGCTGTTCAAAGAACGCCAAGAACTTATTCCTTCATATATTGTTTAATTATCTCAGCCTTATCAGCCAGGTAAGCATAAACATAAACTGAGACTGAACAATTTGGCTATTTATATTCCTGGAATCCACCAGGTGGTGCCCCTAAACTTGGTATTTTTTACATAAAATGAATAATCTTATTAATAATTGCCCTAAGCAATTATTCATAATTATTCATAGCCATAACCTACCTATCTGTGACAACTACAGATTCCACAGAGAGAGAGGGAGTCTCTCTTTGCTGATGCTCCACAGGCCTGCTGCCATCTGCCGGACCTGCCTGCTACGAGAGCTGAAAGCTGAACGAGCAGAAAGCTGCTGAGGTTTAAACGGGAGCAGGTCAGTGGGGGAACAACGTTGCAGCCGCTCCCAAGCCTCACTTTGTGCCCCACACAACTACTGCTAACTGACCAGCTATAACAGCTGGTTTCTCTGCTTCAACGCCAGTCTTTTCAGACAACGGAGCCACCCTTTCCTGAAAGTCTAAGAAACGTCACGTAAGGTTGTGTCTGGGCAGAGATAAATTAGCTTAAGATAAAAAATATAGTATCATTTTGATTGTGTATTTCACTGTTTTTGCTGCATTTGTAAGAATTAATTCTTCAATTGTTTGGGTATGAAAAGTGTTTTTAAAGCTTTATGACCAACTGACCGTCGTTTAAATCTTTCGACATGAGTTACTCCGTCTGACCAGTTTTCCTTTATACTTTGGTGCTAAGCTAAAACATGAGTGGCTATGAGCTACATTAGCACGCTTTATCTGATTAGAGTGGCCTGCTTTTGCATAAACAATAAAGATTGCTACCTACGTTATTCAAATTACAGAGTGGCTTTAAAACAGATAGTTTAAACTAGGGATGGGCATAATTAATCGACGATCGATTTATTGATCATTAAGAATTTCATCGATGAGATTTTTTTAACCAATCAATTAACGCATGTTCTGTTGCGTAGTGTGAGTTTTGAAGGAATGCAATTAATTTTGCTATGTGACAGTAATTAAACACTTTACCACAGGAGGGCGATAAAACCCACAGGCCGACTCAGTTTCTTGCCAGTTTCTGTGTATTTCAAAAGTAGCATTGTCATGAAGAAGTCGCAGCAAAGTGTGGCATGGGACCACTTTGACTAAAAAAATAAACAAACCAAAACGTCTCGGTTCACTGCCAACATCGCAAAGCTGTGTATAAGTACTTGAATGCACTTCCAACCATTGTTAGAAGCAGAGCATCCAGCTCTTGGTCTCAACCTAGCATAAAGTCTTTGTTAGCACGGAGGAGCTGAGATGCACAACGAGCAGAGAAACTTACTCACCGATTACTTTCTGAGGGAGGCTCCACCACCCCTGGATTGCACCCCTACAGACTGGTGGAAAATGAATTAAACAAGATTCCAGAGGCTTGCCAGGTTAGCATGGAGGTATGTGTATCACAGCGACGTCTGTCCCTCACAGCAGTTGATCTCGGCACTGCAGGTCCGACGCCAAAGCAGCCTGGTGACCGTCCGTCTGGTAACCAGGCTGCTTTCGCTTCTGACCCCAGCGCATGTTAACGTGCTTTCTCAACAAAAATCAGTAGACTCATGCTAAAGTTGTATATAAGTTACGTTTTTTGTGTGTGTCTTTTTTACTCTGTTAATGAGCCTGATTTATTGTTAGGTACGCTGATCTCTCTCATACTCTTTCTCGACTCTTTTTGCCAAATGTAACACAAAACTATCAGACCTATAAGTATTCTATATATTTTTTTATTAAGTTATTGTTTAACATGACTTCTTTTTTTTTTTTTTTTTTTTTTTTTTTTTGGAGAAGAAAAAAAATATGAGCGTCAGTTGTGTTAATGAGTACCGTCTTTTAGCTGTCGGCTCCGCTGCTTATAGCGCATATTTTCTTTGTGCAACTACCGTGAATTAACTGCCACAAGAGGCGTCCCACTTGTAATGAAGATCTCAATGAGGAAACACGCTATTTTTCTATTCTCACTGCATTTTAATATAGCCTATGAACAATGAATTTTAATATAAAAATATAAATGATTAATCAAAAAGCGATCGTTAACTCTCCCAATGATCGATGAATACAGTTTAATCGAATGTCCATCCCTAGTTTAAACACCAAAAACGAATCGTTTCAGTCGTTTTTGATACCACTTTCTTTGTATGTCAAAATACTAAATTAGATCAATCACTGCAGTGAGGATCCATAAAATAGAATCAATTTTCCAAAAGGTTATTGATTTCTAATTTAGTAAATGGTATAATCAACATTACGTCCTTCAAACAATCAATCTATATTTATAAAGCACTTTTCATACAAAATTGCATCTCAAAGTGCTTTACAGATTAAAACTACCCCACATAAACCCACATTCCCATCCCTCCCCTAAAGAATTAAAAACACATTAATAACCCCCTCCCTCCAAACCAACCCTCATGCACATTCACTTAAAAGCAAAAATTAAAAGGACATAGGGCCAAGTACAGATGAGCCAGGTAAGGAAACCCCATCGGAGGAGCCATTTGCACCGGCAGCAGCGCATCAGCAGCAGCAGCGGAGGCACTGACACAGGGCGCCCAGTGGAGGCAAGGCCAAGACCCCCACTTCCACCCAAGCTCTACCTGGAGAGCACCCAGGCAGCTACAGCCAACCACTGCTCCCGGGGCAGAGGGCGGGAAGGAAACAATGAAGGAAGAATAAAATTACAGATTGAAATTTAAAAAAAAAAACTGGGTTAAATGTGATAAGATTAAATATAAAACATTGATAACATTTTATCAGTTAAAACCAACAGAGCAATTAAACAGACAATAAATAGTAATCAGTTAAAAGCTAGGCTAAAAAGTTAAGTCTTGAGCCTGCTATTAAAGACAAATAATGTTTTTTGTCTTCACTTCTGCTTTGCATTGTGAACTGGTGGTTTGAACACGAATCATAAGGTGCTAATTAGTCTTAAACTAATTACAATTAGTTTAAACTAACTTAGCTTCACTCCCAAATCTCTTCAATACAAGCCCTGGTCTTTAAGCATACATATTCATACTAAACTGTGACATAACGATCAATTTATCGGTTATTGTTTCTATTTCTTTTCATATTTGTCCATTTTGCTGTTTTACATTTGGTAGTTAGTTTTATTATTCATTCTTCCTTTTTCTTAGTAGTTTAGTTGGGTTTAGTTGGGTGTTTAGCTTCGTGAGTTAGTGATTAAAGCATTTTAACTGAAGCTTGAATTCTTTTTGTATTAAACTTGTATTTTGGAAAGTCGTTGTTTATTGTTCCAAATACGTGTGTAGCAACTTGCTGTTCAAAGAACGCCAATAAATTATTCCTTCATCTATTGTTTCAGCCTTATCCGGCAGGTAATCATAATCATTATCAGAGAATGAACTATTTGGCTATTATTACTATTATTGTTAATTTCCTGGATTCCAAGATGGTGCCTTAAAGTTTTTCATTTTTACATAAAATTATTAATCTTATTAATAATTGCTCTAAGCAATTATTAATAATTATTCATGGACAAAACCTACCTATCTGTGTCACAACATATCAAATTTATAATTCAATTCAACTCAGTTTATTTGTGTAGCTCTGATTCACAACAGATGTGATCTCAAAGCACTTTACAAGAAAAGTAATTTGTTAAAAGCCTAAAGAATATAAACATACTTTAGGCCCTAAAGTATTTTAATATCCCCTAAAGTTTAGGGGATATTGCATTTCTAAAATGCCATTCTCTCAGGATTGGTTTTCTGAAATTCTGTTTTTGCTATTATAGTTTAAATTAGTGCAAGGTAATTATGTGTTCATTTAGGTGAATGATTAATTTGTTTCTGGGTTGGATTTTTTTTAGCCTTCAGGAATGTAATTGTTTGTTCTGCTTTGTGGCTTTTAAGTGTTCCATTCTCCCAAAAAAGTGTTAGATATTTAGCTTCATTAGCTGTTGTTCACAGTTGTACTTCACAGTTGTAAAGTACACAGTTCTTTTTTATATTACAACTTTAACATTACATCAGTAGTTCATTTAAATGACTGCTTTTCTCCAGTTACTTTTAAAATCTCTTACTGTAGGATTTTAGATCCCTATCTTCAAATCCATACTAGTGGGGTCTCGAGGCCTTAAATATTTGAAGAGTATATAACCTCATTGGTTGCTATGATGCAAATATTTTGCTGAATGCTTTTCAAATGAAGTTAGTTATACACAGGATTCTAATTAGCTCATTTAAAAGGCACAGTAAGTTTTGAAATAAGTCAAAATGAATCATTAGATTAAATGTTGATTATTAACATGTCAAATCTTGGACAAGAACCTGGCTTTTATTCAGTGGAATATTTACATGTGGTGGACAAATGATCGTGTGAAACAGTCCAGTGATGAGATGGTCAGAGTTATGCATGTTGGACATTGTTGGAACATAGAGACATCTCTCTGAGTCTAAAGAATAGGTTTTAGAAAAATATTTTGGAACCTGTTTATCACTACTCTCTTTTTTTTTTTTACGTGTCCTGTTTGGCAGTGTGGAGCTCAGAATTGGTGTCTGAGTACCAAGTAGAAGCCCAACAGATTTACTTTCACAAGCGGAGCAGTACAGCTTTTGCTATAGTACTCCACTTGATTTATGTGTGAAAAATCTTTATTATGAATTGTTGGGGTTTTTATTTCCTGATGTTAGGGACACGGAGACGGAAAATTAAGGAGAAGAAAGAAGGAAGATGAAGAAGAGAGGTAGGAAACAAAAAGTCAAGAGAGAGGGTGAGTTGAAAATACAAGAGAGGAAGGGGAACAAAGAAAACCACAGGAAGACATTGAAGTCTGCCTCCATACCCACAGGACGGCAGAGAGAGGGGGAAAAACAAAACACGAAAAAGGAACATCGACAAAACCAACCAAACATTGTGAACTAAGAATTACATAACCACATCACACAAAAATAGATATAAAAATACAACAACAATGTCACAGAAAAACTCATGGTACCGATTAATCAAGCTCTAGTAATGATAACCTCAGCCCAAGAATATATCCTTAAACACCAGAGACCCCACATCTATGTGTGTGTGTTAGCATGCTGGTGCATATAAGGTTTCTCCATAAGAGTGTTCGATAGTTG
Source organism: Valencia hispanica (assembly GCA_963556495.2). NCBI lineage: Eukaryota > Metazoa > Chordata > Actinopteri > Cyprinodontiformes > Valenciidae > Valencia > Valencia hispanica. The sequence goes on from OY747711.1 coordinate 20,140,488, forward strand.
GTGTGAGAAGACATCAATCCGTCCCCCAGGAATCGATGCAGACATGAAGGAGATCGGAGCAAAGATGTCCAAAGGACCGCCAGAGCCCCAGGTGGACCCGGGCGGGGCCGACCGCATCCCCTAAGAGAGAAGAAAAGGAGAACCCCAGGGGAACATCCAGCGGCCACTATGCAGGGGCCCGGGGGGCAGCAGTGACGAGCCCACGGGCCCCGCCGGCAACGGACCGGGGGAGCCGGGGGGCCCAGGGGCACCCCACCCCCCAGCAGGGACCCGACAAGGGACCGGCCGACGAGGGGCCCCCGGCACTGCAGGGGCCGCGGCCGGCCACCGGCCGCCACGCGATGCCTCCACCCTAGGCCAATCCCCACCGCCAACATCCCAGCGCCCCACCAATAGTCGCAGGGGACGGACAGCATCCCCAGGCCGGGCTCAGTCAGCATCTGGACGCCAAGTTGTACCAGCTCCCGGGTCCCGATCCCGTGCAACGCAGGGCGCCGAGACCAGGCATCCAACGAGGGCCAGGGCCGGTCCAACCCGCCAATGAACCGGCCACGCACGGTGCGCACAGAACAGGTGATCAAACGAGCAGAGACGCCGGATCCGCATCCCGCCGAGCCACCGAGCAGGCACCACCCAACAATCCCAAACCTGGCACCTCTAAAAGAAGTGCCCCAACCAACCAAAGGAAGATATCGGCCCAGCGCATCGCCCGACCGACACACCGGCCCCCCCAGGCACGCACCAGGTCCGAACCGGATTGACCACCGGCGCACCGGCAGGCAGGGGCCCCCGTCACCGGGGGGGAGTGACGGAGGGGAAATAGGCCCCCCATTAAGGGTAAGGCCTGAGGTGCGCCAGGCGAGGGGGCAGACCAAGATCCAACCTGACAGGTAGACAAAGACATACGGACACTGTCATACGTTCCCTCCCTCTTAAACACATACATTCTCACTGACTCACCAAGACACCCAAAAAAATGACACTGTACCCTCACTCACACACCCCATGCACACTTTATGCTCCCAGGTCCAGGTACCGATGGCCCAGTAGAGCCACCAGCCCCCGGACCCGGGAGGTGGACCCCCTACCTTCTAGGATGGAGACAAGCAGACCGCCAAGGGCCCCACAGTGGCAAAGCAGCCCGACAGCCCAGGACCCCGACCAGACCGCCTGTCCTCCTCCGGACCCCAACCCCTGATGGCCCGTAGCGAACAGGGGTGGGAAAAGACCCCTAGCCTCCATCCTCCCACTCGAGTATGGTGTTGATGCGTGTTGTTATAATGTGCATTTAAAACAGAGGGGTGGGATGTGGGGGAGGCAGCCACACATCCCCCAACCCCCACCCCGAGCCCTCAGTGTCTATATGTGGTTTAACAGTGGGCACCGGCACCAGAGGGGAAGCTGATTGTACCGCTCCCCCTCTGGATGCCGAAAAGTGTGCCCACCCCAAAGTCCCTACATATGTGTCGTGTGAAAATTTTATAAGTGGGAGTGTCTAAGTTGTATATTAAAATTGGGACCCAGGACACCACGGGACAGCGAGGAGGGAAGCCCCTCCTCGCACCCCAGTGATGTGCCCATGCCCCAAGACCGTATATGAGTGGTAAAGTGATGGAGCGGGTGGACAGAGGTGTCCAGGGATGGGGAGGGAAGGACTGGGAGACAAAATGTCTTCCCAGGGAGCCAGCTCCCCCACTGACTCCAATAGGCACCGCTGTTCACCGGGGTCCACCAGGGGAGGGAGGCCATGGCACGTCCGACCCGGGGCCCACGGCCACAGCACCACAAAGCCCCACGGACCCCAAGGCAGTCCCCCCAGCCCCATCCCAGAAGGGGAACTAAACCCACCCTGACATTCGCTTTACTCTCAAAACACAAAAGACACTAGACACCCAGGTTGAGTTCACCCCACCCCCGCACACCCCTCCCCCCGTCCAAGTGCCCTCGTAGGGGGAGAGCACCTGTTGCCACACAGCAGCAGCCTCCCCGCCAGCAAAGGAGGCCCCCAGCGCCACCCGCACACCAAAGGCCCCCGTAGCCCAAACCACGTCGACGTACCTGCCCAGACCAGGAGCAAACCGATGAGCCGGGCGGCCGACCCACCAGGCAAACATCCACCAGCCTCATTCTTTGTGGAGCGACCACTGTTGCTCAACGGCCCGGCAGGAGACCAAATCCAGCGCCCCACCCACCTGCCATGCACGCCCACCACCCGGCCAGTCCACCCGCAAGTCCGACCGATCCCGGCCAAATGCCCAACCCCAGCGCCCCACACAAAGACCAAGACCCACGAGCCAAGTCCAGTGCAAAAAAGGACTGATCCGGCCCAGAAACGCCACCCAGCCGCCGCGACCAGCAGTCAGGCACCCCAACCAGCAAACAAGGCGAGACGCCAAACAGGGACTGGCGATGACAATCGGCCCAGAGAAAAAGAGAGAGGCGGCTGCACATGCCGGCCACCGGCCGGCCACGACCCCCACAGCCAACAGAGACCCCACGCCGGCCGTCCCCCAGCCAGGACCACAGCTAGGGGGCGCAGCGCCCCTGAGCCCCGAATCCCCAGGCGCAGCACGGCCACCAGGCCAGTAACCCATGTCCGCCAGTGCAACCCCCTCAAGGCACCGCATGCAGCCATCAGGAGTCACCACCCAAAGCCCAACCCCAGGCCGGCCACGACGTCCAGCGCCCCATCCGCCCAGTGATCCCACCCCCCGGGGTCCCCCCCAGACGCCTCCAACCCCAAAACCCCCACATCAGCAACAGTGTCCCAAACGACAAAACCAAGTGCCCCCCACCCCCACTAGGTGATGGAGCCGATCAAAGGAGCCCAGAGAGATTGATCAGATATGGAGCCAGAGGCCGTCTCAAGACCAATATGGTCCAACAAGAGATTTCTATACTGATTAATATTAAGAGCTTTTTTATTTTTCCAGTTCAGGAGGATAGTTTTCTTAGCGATGCATAAGGCAATGTGAACCATTAGAACTGACTTTGTGTCCATGGTGACATCATTTAAATTTCCTAACAGGCAAATTGAGGGAGATGGTGGGATGTTACATTTCAGACACTTTGATAAGTCCTCACATATCTGGCACCAAAATTTCTTAACAGGTGGACAGAACCAAAGCGCATGAACATAAGTATCTGGTATATTGCTTGTGCATTGTAAGCAGGTATTAGCCAATGTAAAACCCATCCTAAACATTCGTTGACCTGTATAGTGTACTCTATGAAGGATTTTGTATTGTATTAATCGCAAATTAGGATTTTTTGTTATTTTAAAGGTTCTTAAACATATCTGAGACCAGACGTTTTGGTCAAAGCTGGCTGATAAATCCACCTCCCATTTTGAAATAGGGATGGCTATTGATTCATCTAATGTAGATAAAGTTTTGTATATTTTAGACAGCAATTTGGGGGGGTTGAGATTAAGAAAATCTAAAACTCTTGCTGGAATTTGTAATTCAACTGTATTGAGCCTAGATTTACCTTTAATAATAGATTTAATTTGTTGATATTCTAAGAATTTGTTTTTATCAATTCCATATTGTGTAATTAATGTATTAAATGGGATAAAGTCTGTTCCTTGAAATATATGTTCCAGGTATTCAATTCCATTGCACCTCCAGACTGGGAAATTTATCATACATTTTTTTTGCAAGATGTCGGGGTTATTCCAGATGGGTGTACGTCTGCATGGGATTATTGTGGACTCTGTCATTTTTAGAAACTCCCACCATGCTGTCAGAGAGGAGCTGATATTTATGCTTTTAAAGCATTCATATTGTTTTGTATTTGACCTAATAAATGGTAGGTCTGAAAGTTTTATCTTATTACATAGTGTCTGTTCTACGTCTATCCAGGACTCGTCTAGGTAGCTATGTTTTAACCGTCTTGATATGTATTGGAGCCTGTTGGCTAAGAAATAATGATGGAAGTTTGGTAGATCTAGACCTCCTTTTTCTTTGGTCTTCTGCAGTGTTTTTAAGCTGATACGTGGGGGTTTATCTTTCCAAAGAAATTTAGAGATAGAGGAGTCCAAAGATCTAAACCAGTCTAGTGATGGTTTACTTGGGATCATTGAGAATAAGTAGTTGATTCTGGGCAAAACCATCATTTTAATTGAAGCAACCCTTCCCATAAGTGATATGGGTAGAGATTTCCATCTGGCAAGATCATCTTCCACTTTTTTTAAAAGTGGGATGTAGTTTAACGTTATTAAATCTGCCAGTCTTGGTGAGACATTGATACCTAAATAGGTAATATTCTCTGACTGCAGTTGTGTATTAGTTGGATTCTGGACAGAACAATTGATTGGAAGAACTGTAGATTTTAACCAATTTATAGAATAATCTCAAACATTTGAGTAAGAGTTTATCAACCCGATTACCTGAGAGAAAGAGGTTTGTGAATGCTGGAGAAAAAGTAATACATCATCTGCATAGAGACTGATTTTATGTTCTATGTTATTGCATTTTATGCCTTTAATATTGTGAGTTTGCCTGATCGCTGCAGCTAGTGGTTCAATAAAAATAGCGAGCAGGGACGGAGAGAGAGGACATCCCTGCCTGGTACCTCTCTGAAGATAAAACCTAGATGATGTTTGGTTATTTGTTCTGATACACGCTGTTGGTGAACTGTATAATATTTTCAACCAGTTTATAAAAGAATTTCCAAAGCCAAATTTATGTAAGGTTACAAATAAGAATTTCCAGTTAACTCTATCAAATGCTTTTTCTGCATCTAGAGATAATATATTAGTTTTAATGTTTTTACAGTTAGAAAAATCTATTAAATCTACTCTATCACTACTCTCTAATGCGACTTGGCTCTTATGTTACTCCAGTTTTGTTTCTGATTGGTAGAGAAGTCCCTCATGACAACTCCTCCTTTGGAAGTGTATACTCTCTCAGAGTTCTGAGACTAAAAAAAAACCCCACCAATAAGCCTTATACAACTGGTTTAGAGGGGACTGATAGACTTGTGTTAATTTGCTTTTTATTAGCATCATATGCTATGCTACGTTTGTCTATTTTGTGTAAAGTTGTGCAAGATTCTACCTTTTACTCCAAAACAGGGCTGTAGTACTCGAGTCCGGACTCGAAACAGTTTTTCTATGGTCTCGGACTCGCTGGTATTTGGACTCGGAGTTGTTTCGGTCTCAGCCACTGGTCTTGCCAAATAGGGCTTTTGGTCTCAACAGAGTCCAGGTGTCTTTATCATGTTTATAATATTGGAGGGAAAGCGAAACACTGGCCACTTGATAACCAATCACACACTAAGTGCGCCCTGCATCTGTGTGATCACGCAGCAGAAGCGTCATTCATTTTCATTGATTCATGCACACGCACACACACGCACTGAAGATGTCCGCCAATTCAGCAATTATAAAATTATATATATATATATATATATATATATATATATATATATATATATATATATATATATATATATATATATATATATATATATATACACCATATTTCATTCTGTTTTCTTTAGATTAGATGACATCAAGGGGAGTGGTTATACTTAATTATCCCGGGAGTTGTGACATTGTTTTTGCTTTTAGATCAACAAATAACCAAAAATGATAGTCTTAATATTTTGTCAACATGCATACGACTTTTATGACTTTTTTTCCTGGACTCGGTCTTGACTCGGACTCGAACCTCTTTGGACTCGGTCTTGTCTTGGTCTCGAACATCTTTGGACTCTGTATTGACTAGTCCTGGTCTTGGACTCGACAAAGGTGGTCTTGACTACAGCCCTGCTCCAAGAAACTTGGACGTGTGGTCAGTGTCAGTTTTAAGAGCGTTTCCCTTGTATCAAACCTGGTTTCATCTAGAATCTAAAGACTGTAACCTTTTAGCTGTCCAATGTCCTAAGGCAAAATTGATAGCCTTCCAGTACCGTCTGACCA